>VOQZ01002066.1:0-32375 GCA_008079305.1 Phytophthora palmivora
TCACCAAGGTCTCCATCGACAAGTTCAACGGCGACTTACGCGACGTGGAAAACCGCTATATTGCGTGGCATGTTCCTGACCAAGTCGGTGTGGCATGTCGTGAACCGTGAGACGACTCCGACCTTCGCGGACACTCGGGCAAGGACGACTATACGTCAAGTCGAGCAACATCGCGTTCGGACTGATGCTGCTCCACATGGACGCGGACTACCATCATGTGGTGGACAACTGCGAGGAAGCGTGGGTAGCGTGGTCGCGCCTGAGGATGCTGTACGGAGGATCGCAGAAGACTGGTCGCATATACCTGAAGCGACAGCTCTTCAGCATGGAGATGGCGGAAGGCGGCAATGTACTTCATCATTGCAATGAAGTTCTCAACATCAGCGCCAAGCTCAGCAGCATCGGGCGCCAAGATGGAGGACGAGGACGTGCCGATCTGTTTGCTGCGCAGTCTCCCCAAGAGCTACGAGAACGTCGTGCTAAACTTGGAGATGAGCACGCAGAGCTGCGATCGCAAGACGTTGTGAAGGTGCTCACGAACGAGCATATCAAGGGCAAGGCGAGAAGACGGCGACGGTGAAGATGGAGAACGCGGCCAAGGCGTTCAAACCGACCGCGAATCTCGTCAATTGCACTACTGTGGGAATTGGGGCACGTGATTGACAAGCGCTGGACCAAGCAGAAGGATGAGAATCGGGGCCCCAGACGCGGCGGCAACAACAATAGCCGTGGACGCGGTGCCAACAACATCCAATGGAGAAACGCAGTGACGGCTATTACTACGACTACGACTACGATCGAGTGGCATTTGCAGTTTCTCTGGATGTGGAATTTCGACGGGCAAGAATGTGTCCGACATGTGGGCGGTCGACAAGCGGCGCAACGCACCACATCTGCAACGACAAGGCCAAGATTCACCACCACGCTGAATGAGCAAGATGAAGGTGAACTTTCGGTGCTGACGGCAACAAGGCCGCGATCAAGGTTGTGGGGACCATCGTGCAACGAGTGGTTCTACCCAACGGCAACGAGCACGACATCGAGATCAGAGAACGCGCTGTACGTGCCGATCATGAGCAAGAATCTTCTGTCAGTGCCAAGATCAACAAGAGTGGCAAGTTTCAAGTGGTGTTCGCGACGGCAACAAGATGCACGTTGCGCGCAAGGGCTCGAAGCAAGTCGTGGCAACGGCGGATCTCGTGGACGGACTCTACTAGCTTCAACACGCCTCAGCGATCGACGAATGCGGTGACAGGAGGAAAGACTGTCGACTTACACGCGCGAATGGGTCACGCTCCGGTTGAGGTACTTCTTCGCAAGATGGTCAACAAAACAACATGATCAAGGACGCGAAGGTACCCTCGAAGTCGAGTGGATCAAGCATGTGTCGCGGTTGCCAACATGGAAAGATGGTCCAAAAACCATTCCCCGAGCAACCCGAACAAACCAAGTACAAGCCATTCGAGTTCCCACCTTCGACATTTGTGACCCATGGAGGAAGAGTCGCTGGGTGGCAGCCGTTACTTACTGCTCATCACGGATAAGCAAGTAGCTGCATGTCGGGATTCTGTCTGCGTGCCAAGTCGTTGAGAGCGAAGGCTTTCTGCGCAAGTTCATCACCAAGGTGGAGAGGCAATTCGATGCCAAGGTGAAATTCGTGCGCGCATGACGGAGCCAAGGATTCGCGACCAACTCGCTCAAGGCTTGTCTTCTACGAAGATCACGGCATCGAAGTCCAGCCTACGGTTCGGTATGCCGCACCAGACCAACGCGACTGCTGAACGCGCGCCAACCGAACATCGTGACTATTGGCCGCAGCATCTCCACTACGCTGGCTTGGACAAGTGTTTCTGCTGGGCTGAGGCGGCGATGACGGCCATCTACATCAAGAATCGTCTGCCGTCTCCGAAGTCGCCGGACAAAACTCCGTTCGAGATCGTGTACAAGTCCAAGCCGAGTGTGAAGCACATGCGGATCTTCGGCTGCCGGACGTTCATTTTGACGCCAAGAGAGAAGCGACTCAAGTGGGACCCCAAGGCTCGTGAAGGTATTTTTTCCTCGGTTATGAAGAAGTGTCGAAGGCGTATCGAGTTTTATGACATCGAGGCGGGGAAGGTGGTAATCAGTCGCGATGTCAACTTCGATGAATCGACCTTTGGACTTGCACAGCCGATTTCCGACGAAGATGTCGATGATACTGCGCTGGACTTCGCCCTCCCTCGCATCGATGATAATGGCCCTCCGCAAACGGACTACAAGCAGGCAGGGAAGCGCAAGAGTCGTTCAAGTGACGAAGATGACGTTGGAAGAAGGCCCTCGCACCGTCCACCACCGAGTTGGACTAGAGGAAGCAAGTACGGCCGAACCGAGTGAACCCTGAAAGAAGAAAAAATCTGACGACCAAGATGACGTCAACACCTCCTGTGTTTTGGCGTGCAGTGCTAACGCAGTCGAAGCAACTGTGGATTTATCGGAGCCATCGACATTCCAAGAAGCGGTAAATGGTCCGGACCAAGTGCACTGGCGCAAGGCAATTCGTGCCGAGCTCAGTCGATTCGACTTCGTGGTGTGTTTCGTGCTGCCAGTTGCCCAACGGACAACGCGCATTGGCACCAAGTGGGTGTTCAAGATTAAGCGCAAAGCGGACGGATCCATCGAGAAGTAACGCGCGCCTCGTGGCCAAGGGTTTCAAGCAGAAGTTGCATCGACTACACCCGAGACGTTCTCACCCGTGGTCAAGTACGTGACACTGCGCATGGTGATCGCTCTAGCCAAGTACTTCGGTCTGTTGGCCCCTCGATCAACTGGACGTGGTGACTGCATTCCTGTACGGTGTGATGAAGGAGCTGGTGTTCTGCTGGTTCCAGAAGCGTCGACCTGGATGGCGATTTCGACTGCCTGGAATTGGGTGAAGGCCATCTACGGTCTCAAGCAAGCTCGCGCGTATGGAACGAGACGTTTGACGAGTTCGTGTGCTCTATCGGCTTTCAAGTTTCTGCCTTCGACCCGTGTCTCTACATCAAGGTTGTCGTGGCCACTGTGTGCTCGTGCTGGTCTACGTGGACGACGTGTGGTGACCGGAAGTTCAGCCGAGCTGATACACGCACCAAGAGTGACCTTAACGCGATTCGAGATGACCGAACAGCGGCAAGTGCGCATTCGTGTTGGGGATTGAGTTGGTGGATGGTCCGGACGGCAGCGTGACGAGGTGCCAACGACGCTACGTGGACGACATCCTGAAACGCTCGGTATGGATGAGTGCAAGGCTGTGGTGAGCCCGGTGGACATGAGTACTCGACTTGTTTCCCAAGCGACGCAGCGACCAAGGTGAATGCTTCCGTTTCGCGAAGCAGTTGTTGCTCTCATGCACTTGATGACTGCCACTCTCCCAGACATTGCGTTTGCAGTTGGGCTGTGTCGCGCTTCATGGAGAACCCCCAAGAAGAACACTGGTTGCGGTCAAGCGCATCTTTCGCTACCTGCAAGGCACAAGTCGCATGGAATCTGTTTCAAGCCGGGTGACAAGGTCGACTTTCGTGAATATTCGGACGCGGACTGGGCTGGTGACCTCGCGGACCGCAAGTCGACTTCAGGCTACACGTTCATGCTCATGGGTGCACCAGTGAGCTGGGGAAGCAAGAAGCAGTCAAGTGTTTCGCTGTCTACGAGCGAGGCGGAATACATTGCGCTCAGTCTGGCGCCAAGAAGGCAAGTGGATTCATCGCCTGCTGTGCGAGATTTAGTGGCCGCTAACGAGACTGGACCCGCTCAAGATCCGCGAAGACAATCAGTCGTGCATCAAGATGACCAAGAACCCAGTGAACCACGGTCGCGCCAAGCACATCGACATCAAGTACCATCATATCCGCGACGAGGTCAAGCGTGGCGAAGTGAAGCTCGAGTATTGCGAGACTTCTGTGATCCTGGCGGACATCATGACGAAAGCGCTCCCGGAACCTCGCCACATGGATCTGACGGCTGCTCTCGGCCTTCATGAACTTCGCATTGAGAGGGCGTATTGAGGGTAACCGGTTGATAACGGTTATTGACCGTGAACCGGTTAACCCGAACCGGTCCAATGCCACCCCACGTTGATTACGCCATCAGTGATTACGCCACCGTCGATTACGCTACATGTAGGTACAAGATTGTAGTACAAGATGGGAAGCGACGTGGCGCTCTCTATTGGCTGTAGTAACTCAGTATCCATAAAAGAATCAAGTAGTGGTGTATCCGGTAGGTCTAAGATAGCAAGTAGTCTTGCGAGCTAAAGACCTCAATCAATCACTTTCGAATCTTCCTTCTTCCCCTCAAGTGGTCTACTGTCCTCGCTCCGGTCAAGCTCCGAGGTGACTCTCCCTTCCCTTCTCTTCGTCCAATATCCATACCCTTTATCAAAGATGCACCTAAGCAAAGCGGAGCCTTGTATTGAATTCACGTGCACATCTACTAATCACGTGCTGAGAGAACCCCCGAGTGTGACATTGGAGACCACATACCATGTATGCTGAACGCAATCTTGAAATCAATGGCGCACTGTACGTGCCAACATCATGACAAGCTGCTGTGATGACAATATATATGTAAAAAATGCTGCTAATTACATTACCAATGGCTCACACTCGAATTGGACATCGAAGCCATCGGAGTGCTGTGTCAACACCACGGTGAACACCTTCAAAGCTTCGTGAGTGTTGCCCATTTAAGGGTGGGCTCCATGGTCTGCTAACTCACGAGTTCGACCATGGACGCCATTCCAGTAAGGAAAAATGCCCATTGTTGAAGCTTTTTCTGTAGATGGGCTCCACCGTTCTTTAGTTCGTAGAAATCCCGATTTTGCAGATCAGTAACTCGTGATGTGCGTGATGTGGCTCGAGAATTAAGTATTTAACATGGCCACAAACTTGGGAAATCGATAATTCACTTCCTTTCAACGCATTGTAATCCACTGACAATTGCGTTGTTGTTGTTAGAACATTGTAAACATTCCTGAAAATTCTTGTTATTTGTCATATACCGTGATATCGTGAAACGTGCTGTGGGTCGCTTTGCCTGCCTCGCGCTGCTTCATGCTGTGCAGCGATACCAAATCCATGGTAAATCACCTTGCAACTCAACCGCACAACACACACACACAGATGCTAGTTATTGACAGTAGTAGACAGGGAAGAGCGCATAGTACATTGCTATTTGAAGGTCATGCTTCAATTCCAACAGACCCACACCACTTTGCCACTCTATTAGCACCCAGCTGGTCCGGACATTGAGTTACATTGTACTGCTCATACGCACTCGAGGAATCCTCGTAGTACCCCGACAAATCACAACCGAATGAGACTCGACCAAAGAACATCAATCCATACTAGCAACTTACTCAACATTTCCTGAACACAACTTCAGCCAAATCCAAGGCTGTACAATGATCAGTACCGTTACTGCACTCCCGAGCATGTAATTGATTGTTAACGAACTTCATTAGGGTGACGAGCCTCAGTACCAGTTCTATGGTACATACTCAATGACTTTGCTAGTTCAAAAACCAAGTCCATGTCCAACAACTCCTATGCTCAGAGGAATCGCTTGCGCAGGGACTTACGACGGACGAGTCGAGTGCGATACGACTGGGCATACAGCTTTTAACGTGATTCACAGTGTATTTGCCTTCGCAGGTCCATGGCCATGATCGATTCCAAACACGTCCTCATATTTCAATACCGAGTAGTCTGACCAAATCCAGCAGTCTAAGCAATCCAGCTAACCTCAACAAAACCGCGGTCTTCCTCAATTGAACAACCCCACACAGCAGTAAAAAAACCGAGTGTTCATTTTATAGACCACACGGTGAGCGTGTCAACTGGTTCCCGCAATCACTACAGAGTCTATCAGAGGGAAGCTTTCTTAACCCTCAAGCCACCACACAGAGTCTTCATCACGATGGCTGCAGGCTATCTTGGTCTCCATCAGTAAGTTGTTGGTCAATCACGCAACTGTCGCTCGTCCTTAGTACCAACAGTCAGTAGAAGGAGCTTTCTCCTCGCTCCCAAAAGCTTGGGACTAACCAGAACGAACCTGCAAGACTAGCCGTGTGGTATCCTTCTTGATACTACCCGTTGCACTTGCCATTTGTCTTCTAGTTTTTCTATTTAACTTAACTCGCCTTTTGATGATGTCTACTGAGACGTGGTGGAAGTCATTACTTACTCGCCATTTCTCCTCGAAGGACAGCTGACTCCAATGACCAATGTGGAGAGTAGTATATCGACGTATTTGGTCATTGTACCTCGGTTTTACTAGATGACTCATGCTACGAGTGTCTCGAGTCTACTTTTCTCGGTCGCATCCGAGAAAGCACGAAAACTACTTCAGTACTCGCGTGTCGATATCCTCGATATCCCCTTGCTGCGTATCGGTACTCAATCGCATTTTGCATAGGGTGCCAGATCAAGGACTTGAGCGTTCTTCACATTCGGCAGATTGGTTAACACCCTCAACTCGTCAGTCACGGTGTCGATTAGGTCTGCACTCTGTTGTCAAGAAGGCGCCTCGACTGCCGCGGTGTACCGGTAGATACCGGTACGACCTTCACTCAGTGGCACCACAAGCATTCCCGTGATTTACGTGAACTGATTACGGGACAGTGTTTACGCTACAGGCGTGCGTGGGTACAAGATTGTGGGTACAAGATGGGCGTCGACGTGGCAGTCGCTGATTGGCTGGGGTAGCTCAGTATCCAGTTAGGAATCCAGTAGTGTGTATCCAGGTAGGACATCCAGTAGGCTTAGAGGTAGCAGACAGTTTGCGAACTAAGGACCTAAATCAATCACTTTGCATTTTATCATCTAGTGCTCAAACGACCTTGACTTTTGTTATGAGCCCAAGCCCGTTTTCCCTGCCCAAGACTCCGACTACGCCTTCGCCATGGACACTGCCCTCGACGACGACCTCCCGCATCAACAAGTTCGACGGAACCAACTTTCCACCGTGGAAGTTCAAGATGCGCATGGTGCTTGAGGAGCGCGACCTGTGGGAGTGACAAGTGGAGAGATCAAGCTGGAGCACTGCACCACTGCGATGGACCAATCGACGTTCAGAGGAAGTCTCGCAAGGCGCTGGCGATCATCTGTCTCGCGATGGAGGATTCGCAGTTGCCGCTGGTTCGTCGTCGCCAAGGAGCGTATGATGCATGGTCAAGAATGGAGGACACTTCGAGAAGTAGAGTTTGGCCAACAAGCTCTTCCTTCGTCGACGTTTCTTCACGACGATGATGGGCGAAGGTGATGATGTGCTGGAGCCATTAACAGGTCAAGACGCTGGCGGAACAACTCGACGCGGTGGGCGCTCTCCGGTCAGCGAGGACGACTTGGTGATCACGCTTCTGGCAAGTCTGAGTGAGTCGTACCAGTTCCTCATCACGGCGTTGGAGTCGAGAGCCGACTCGCTGACATGGGAACTCGTGACGTCTCGCTGCTGCATGAGGACTTGAAGCGCAAGGAACAAGGTGGCGGTACTGAAGGAACCGCGCACGGTCAAGCGTTCATGACGAGTGGCAACGGGAAGAGCAAGGACGGCAGGCGCAGAAGACTAGTGCCTGCCACTATTGTGGTGAACAAGGACATTGGATCGCAAGTGGTCCTGTACGATCCGCGAGAACGCGGAGCGGCAGAGGCGCAAACGAGCGAACGTCGCCGATGATGATGAACCTGCGGCGACTACCTGTTCTCGGTTGGTGGTGGGACCTCCAAGTCGAGTGAAGTTTGGCTGGTCGACTCGGGTGCGACGCAGCACATGACGTACTCGAAAGAGTACATGAAGAACTATAAGAAGATGACTCCGGTGGACGTGCATCTCGCGGACGACGGAGTGTACAAGCGGTCGGCAGTGGCGACATTGTCATGTCGATGAAGACTCCACGTGGATCAAGAAGGGTGTGCTCACGAAGGTGTGGCACATTCCCAAGTTGTCGCGCAACCTGTTTTCGGTCGGGCGCTTCACCAAAGATGTTGGGCCCGTGACGTTCGAGCGCGACGGGTGCTTCGCCGAGACGAAGAAGATCAAGTGGCAGCTCGGAGCGCGTGAAGGCAAGGGACTGTTCAAGTGTGCATGACTCCGATCATGCCTGACGAGGCCAATGTGTCGAGTTCGAAGGATCGCAAAGGGGACACCACGTCGTACCTCTGGCACCTTCGACTTGGTCACATTGGCCATGGCGGTCTAGACGCCATCGTCAAGAAGGACTATGGAGTTGGCATCAACATGACAGCTGTGAAGCAGTGGGAGTTGTGTGATGGGTGTGCACTTGGCAAGCAAACGCGAGTGAGCTACATGCCCAAGTCGCCGAACCACGCCAAGAAACTGTTGGAAGTCATCCACAGTGATGTCTGCGGTCCCATGAAGACGTCGACATTCAGTGGCAAGAAGTACTTCGTCACGTTCATTGACGAGTACTCGCACTTCTGTGTGGTATACTTGCTGCGGAACAAGTCGGAGGTGGCTGCCAAATTTGCTGAGTTCGTGGCATTTGCCGAAACTCAGACGGGTGGTCGCGTGAGAACTCTCCGTGTGAAGCAACTTCGCAGTGACAATGGTGGCGAGTACAAGTCTCGTGAGATGGCCAAGTTCTGCCGAGAGCGTGGGATTGTGCAGAAGTTCACACCGCCGTACACACCTCAACTGAACGGAGTGGCGGAACGGATGAACCGGACGTTGGTGGAATGTGCGCGCTGCATGTTGGAGCATGCCGGACTGTCGAAGTCATATTGGGGTGAAGCGGTGATGACAGCGACGTTTCTTCGGAATCGCTGTCCGACACGCGCTACCAGCCACGGCAAGTCTCCACACCAAGTTTGGACGGGCAAGAAACCGCTACTGGCCAACCTCAAGGTGTTCGGTTGCCATGCGTATGTGACGGTCCCGAAGGAGAAACGCACCAAGTTCGACGCTCGGTCGGTGCGTTGTCGGTTTCTCGGGTACTCGGAGCACGAGAAAGCGTATCGGTTTGAAGAGATCAAGAGCGGTCGTGTGCTAGTGAGCCGCGATGCGCAGTTCATGGAAGATGTCTTCGACGGTGGGAGACGCAACTTTGGTGAAGACGTGGTCGTGGACCTTCGCGTTGAAGATGCCACAGACCAAGAAGAATCGTCTGAACCAGAAGAAACCAAGGAAGAAGAAGCTGAGCAGGACGAATACGTCGAGCCTGGCAGCAAGCGACACCAGCGGACTAGGTCGTTAGAGGAAGCGGTGGAGATCCCAAGGTCTAAGCGGTATAGTCGGTCACAAGCGCTGGATGAGCTGTCAGCCATCGCAAATGAAGAAGGCTTCGACGCGGCCTTCGTTGTGGATTCAGTGGGAGAAATGCCGACCACGTTCACGTCGGCGATGGAATCCAGCAACGCGGCCAAGTGGAAGGAAGCGTGCGATTCGGAAATCAACTCTCTTCGCAAGAATGAGACGTGGGTGTTGGTGCCGTTGCCCAAGGGACGCAAGGCAATCAGCTGCAGATGGGTGTTTCGGATCAAGGAAAACCAAGCTGGAGAGATCGAGCGGTTCAAGGCGCGACTGGTGGCCAAGGGATTTTTGCAGAAGTACGGCATCGACTACGAAGAGACCTTCGCGCCGGTGGCCAAGTTCACGTCAATCAGGATCCTGCTCAGCCTGGCAGCCAAGTACAACCTCGCGGTGCACCAGATGGATGTCAAGACGGCGTTCCTGAACGGGTGGTTGGACGAAGACATCTACATGGTGCAGCCGGATGGCTTTATTGACGAGGCGCACCCAGACTTCGTGTGCAAGCTCAAGCGTTCGTTGTATGGTCTCAAGCAGTCACCGCGGATGTGGAACCAGACCATCGACAAGTTCATGCTGGAGCTGGGATTCAAGAAGTGCGAAGCGGATCACTGCATCTACGTCAAGCGGGACGACCAAGACATGATCTTCGTGGCACTGTACGTTGACGACTTGATCCTAGCAAGCAACAACGACGAGTTGCTCAAGTTGACCAAGGATGCACTCAGCAAGCGATTCGAGATGACGGACATGGGTCAGCTCAAGTACTTCCTCGGCATGGAAATTGATCAAGATCTTACAGCTGGAAATGTGTCGGTGCGGCAGACCAAGTTTGCGAAGGACATCCTGGAGAAGTTCAGCATGGAGAAGAGCAACCCTGTCAAGACACCACAAGACCCAGGACTCAAGCTGACCAAGGCCATGTGCGAAGGAGGTTGCAAGCACGAAGAAACCATGGCGAAGGTGCCGTACCGGAATGCAGTCGGCTGCTTGATGTACCTCATGGTGGGGACTCGACCAGACCTTGCAGCGGCAGTGGGAGTTCTCAGCCAGTTTGCTGCGGATCCGTGTCCGACACACTGGCAAGCGCTCAAGAGGGTGTTTCGCTACATCCAAGGTACGAAGACTCATGGCATCGAGTTTCAAGCGAGCAGCGAGGAAGAACTCCAAGGTTATTCGGATGCAGATTGGGCCGGCGACATCGAGTCTCGACGGAGTACAAGTGGCTACGCGTTCATGATGAACGGCGGATGCATCAGCTGGAGAAGCAAGAAGCAGCGGACGGTGGCGCTTTCATCGACGGAGGCAGAGTACATGGCGTTGACGGAAGCGACACAAGAAGCTATCTGGCTCAAGGCGTTCCTGTGCGAGATCGGCGAGATGAAGACCAAGTCAGCAGTCAAGATCTACGAGGACAACCAAGGCTCCATCGCGTTGGCCAAGAACCCGGAGTTCCACAAGCGCACCAAACACATCGACATTCGCTACCACTTCGTGCGCGAGAAGGTTGAAGACGGCCAAGTGGTGTTGGAGTACTGCTCGACAAAGGACATGCTGGCGGACTTGATGACCAAGCCGATCACCGCCGTGCAGTTCGATATCCTTCGGAGCAAGCTCGGGATCCAAGGCGCCATTACGGCCGAGTCGAGTGGGAGTGTTGTCAAGAAGGCGCCTCGACCTGCCGCGGTGTACCGGTAGATACCGGTACGACCTTCACTCAGTGGCACCACAAGCATTCCCGTGATTACGTGAAGCTGATTACGGGACAAGTGTTTACGCTACAGGCGTGCGTGGGTACAAGATTGTGGGTACAAGATGGGCGTCGACGTGGCAGTCGCTGATTGGCTGGGGTAGCTCAGTATCCAGTTAGGAATCCAGTAGTGTGTATCCAGGTAGGACATCCAGTAGGCTTAGAGGTAGCAGACAGTTTGCGAACTAAGGACCTAAATCAATCACTTTGCATTTTATCATCTAGTGCTCAAACGACCTTGACTTTTCACTCATGCAAGCAAAGTGTTTCAAAAAGCTTCGGTTCGAAGGGCCACTTGTTTAAAAGGAATATTAAAAGTGGCATGCAAATTTGTTCCAGTGGAGTGCTTGTGTTACCGTCAAAGCTGCTGTGGTTGCGGCTTCTGCAGTCGAGCTCTGCTATCAAGAAATATGGCGTCATTCATGTATACAAGGCTGAATGTACACAAGCTCGGATCCACGCTACAAGCTTCTTGCCGTGTTTTATCGTACGTACTCCTTGTCGCAGGTGTTCAATTTGGTAGTTCTTTACAAAAGAAACTGTGTAAACAAATGCAACTTCAAGTTTCGTCCAACTGCATTACCTACACATCATCAACGGTGTTGCGTTCTGTTGGACAAGCTCAAGCGCTTTACGATACGATCGGTCTGCACATCGGTGGAGGATTACTTGTGTCGATGTCCGTTGATCTATGGTTGATCTATGACGTCTGACTGCATCAATCTTATAAAATTTGCTATGCAACACCTAGACATACACCACTTACGTCGTGCAACGTGGAAAAAAATGTACCTCGAACATATGCATCCGCAACATTTGTATCGGCTCACTTAGTTACACTTCCGTACGCTTTCCGAGCGTCTTCGGTGCCTGTGTTGATTTAATAGCTTTTCCTTGGAAGTGTCACGCCGGTTGAGATTGTTCGGCCTCGTGGAACAGCCTATAGATCAAAGTGTATAATGTCGGTGAAATGGCAAAATCTTCGGTCCGTGGCGGGCGCTGTGGCTCGGGTGCCGCGAGTACTGAAAGTACGGACAATCTGACTGGGGAAGATGTTACTGTTACAATCTGTCTGAGATAGGTATGATGAGTATTAGACCAGAAGATGCACCTAAGCAAAGCGGAGCCTTGTATTGAATTCACGTGCACATCTACTAATCACTTGCTGAGAGAACCCGAGTGTGACATTGGAGACCACATAACCATGTATGCTGAACGCAATCTTGAAATCAATGGCGCACTGTACGTGCCAACAATCATGGACAAGCTGCTGTGATGTACAATATATATGTAAAAATGCTGCTACATTACCAAATGGCTCACACTCGAATTGGACATCGAAGTCATCGGAGTGCTGTGTCAACACCACGGTGAACACCATCAAAGCTTCGTGAGTGTTGCCCATTTAAGGGTGGCCCCATGGTCTGCTAACTCACGAGTTCGACCTGGAACGCCATTCCAGTAAGGAAAAATGCCCATTGTTGAAGCTTTTTCTGTAGATGGCGCTCCACCGTTCTTTAGTTCGTAGAAATCCCGATTTTGCAGATCAGTAACTCGTGATGTGCGTGATGTGGCTCGAGAATTAAGTATTTAACATGGCCACAAACTTGGGAAATCGATAATTCACTTCCTTTCAGACGCATTGTAATCCACTGACAATTGCGTTGTTGTTGTTAGAACATTGTAAACATTCCTGAAAATTCTTGTTATTTGTCATATATCCGTGATATCGTGAAACGTGCTGTGGGTCGCTTTGCCTGCCTCGCGCTGCTTCATGCTGTGCAGCGATACCAAATCCATGGTAAATCACCTTGCAACTCAACCGCACAAACATACACACACAGATGCTAGTTATTGACAGTAGTAGACAGGGGAAGAGCGCATAGTACATTGCTATTTGAAGGGTCATGCTCAATTCCAACAGACACCACACCACTTTGCCACTCTATTAAGCACCCAGCTGGTCCGGACATTGAGGTTACATTGTACTGCTCATACGCACTCGAGGAATCCTCGTAGTACCCCGACAAATCACAACCGAATGAGACTCGACCAAAGAACATCAATCCATACTAGCAACTACTCAACATTTCCTGAACACAACTTCAGCCAAATCCAAGGCTGTACCAATGATCAGTACCGTTACTGCACTCCCGAGCATGTAATTGATTGTTAACTGAACTTCATTAGGGTGACGAGCCTTCAGTACCAGTTCTATGGTACATACTCAATGACTTTGCTAGTTCAAAAAACCAAGTCCATGTCCAACAACTCCTATGCTCAGAGGAATCGCTTGCGCAGGGACTTACGACGAAGTCGAGTACGATACGACTGGGCATACAGCTTTTAAAACGTGATTCACAGTGTATTTGCCTTCGCAGGTCCATGGCCATGATCGATTCCAAACACGTCCTCATATTTCAATACCGAGTAGTCTGACCAAATCCAGCAGTCTAAGCAAATCCAGCTAACCTCAACAAAAGACCGCGGTCTTCCTCAATTGAACAAACCCCACACAGCAGTAAAACCGAGTGTTCATTTATAGACCACACGGTGAGCGTGTCAACTGGTTCCCCGCAATCACTACAGAGTCTATCAGAGGGAAGCTTTCTTAACCCTCAAGCCACCACACAGAGTCTTCATCACGATGGCTGCAGGCTATCTTGGTCTCCATCAGTAAGTTGTTGGTCAATCACGCAACTGTCGCTCGTCCTTAGTACCAACAGTCAGTAGAAGGAGCTTTCTCCTCGCTCCCAAAAGCTTGGGACTAACCAGAACGAACCTGCAAGACTAGCCGTGTGGTATCCTTCTTGATACTACCCGTTGCACTTGCCTGTTGTCAAGAAGGCGCCTCGACCTGCCGCGGTGTACCGGTTGATACCGGTACGACCTTCACTCAGTGGCACCACAAGCATTCCCGTGATTACGTGAAGCTGATTACGGGACAAGTGTTTACGCTACAGGCGTGCGTGGGTACAAGATTGTGGGTACAAGATGGGCGTCGACGTGGCAGTCGCTGATTGGCTGGGGTAGCTCAGTATCCAGTTAGGAATCCAGTAGTGTGTATCCAGGTAGGACATCCAGTAGGCTTAGAGGTAGCAGACAGTTTGCGAACTAAGGACCTAAATCAATCACTTTGCATTTTATCATCTAGTGCTCAAACGACCTTGACTTTTGGTTATGAGCCCAAGCCCCGTTTTCCCTGCCCAAGACTCCGACTACGCCTTCGCCATGGACACTGCCTCGACGACCTCCCGCATCAACAAGTTCGACGGAACTAACTTCCACACGTGGAAGTTCAAGATGCGCATGGTGCTCGAGGAGCGCGACCTGTGGGAAGTGACAAGTGGAGAGATCAAGCTGGAGCACTGCACTACAGCGCTGGACCAATCGACGTTCAAGAGGAAGTCTCGCAAGGCGCTGGCGATCATCTGTCTCGCGATGGAGGATTCGCAGTTGCCGCTGGTTCGGTCGGCCAAGGATGCGTATGATGCATGGTCAAGAATGGAAGGACACTTCGAGAAGAAGAGTTTGGCCAACAAGCTCTTCCTTCGTCGACGTTTCTTCACGACGATGATGGGCGAAGGTGATGATGTGCTGGAGCACATTAACAAGGTCAAGACGCTGGCGGAACAACTCGACGCGGTGGGCGCTCCGGTCAGCGAGGACGACTTGGTGATCACGCTTCTGGCAAGTCTGAGTGAGTCGTACCAGTTCCTCATCACGGCGTTGGAGTCGAGAGCCGACTCGCTGACATGGGAACTCGTGACGTCTCGGCTGCTGCATGAGGACTTGAGCGCAAGGAACAAGGTGGCGGTACTGAAGGAACCGCGCACGGTCAAGCGTTCATGACGAGTGGCAACGGGAAGAGCAAGGGACGGCAGGCGCAGAAGACTAGTGCCTGCCACTATTGTGGTGAACAAGGACATTGGATCGCCAAGTGTCCTGTACGGATCCGCGAGAACGCGGAGCGGCAGAGGCCGCAACGAGCGAACGTCGCCGATGATGATGAAGACTGCGGCGACTACCTGTTCTCGGTTGGTGGTGGGACCTCCAAGTCGAGTGAAGTTTGGCTGGTCGACTCGGGTGCGACGCAGCACATGACGTACTCGAAAGAGTACATGAAGAACTATAAGAAGATGACTCCGGTGGACGTGCATCTCGCGGACGACGGAGTGGTACAAGCGGTCGGCAGTGGCGACATTGTCATGTCGATGAAGACTCCACGCGGGATCAAGAAGGGTGTGCTCACGAAGGTGTGGCACATTCCCAAGTTGTCGCGCAACCTGTTTTCGGTCGGGCGCTTCACCAAAGATGTTGGGCCCGTGACGTTCGAGCGCGACGGGTGCTTCGCCGAGACGAAGAAGATCAAGTGGCAGCTCGGAGCGCGTGAAGGCAAGGGACTGTCCAAGCTGTGCATGACTCCGATCATGCCTGACGAGGCCAATGTGTCGAGTTCGAAGGATCGCAAAGGGGACACCACGTCGTACCTCTGGCACCTTCGACTTGGTCACATTGGCCATGGCGGTCTAGACGCCATCGTCAAGAAGGACTATGGAGTTGGCATCAACATGACAGCTGTGAAGCAGTGGGAGTTGTGTGATGGGTGTGCACTTGGCAAGCAAACGCGAGTGAGCTACATGCCCAAGTCGCCGAACCACGCCAAGAAACTGTTGGAAGTCATCCACAGTGATGTCTGCGGTCCCATGAAGACGTCGACATTCAGTGGCAAGAAGTACTTCGTCACGTTCATTGACGAGTACTCGCACTTCTGTGTGGTATACTTGCTGCGGAACAAGTCGGAGGTGGCTGCCAAATTTGCTGAGTTCGTGGCATTTGCCGAAACTCAGACGGGTGGTCGCGTGAGAACTCTCCGTGTGAAGCAACTTCGCAGTGACAATGGTGGCGAGTACAAGTCTCGTGAGATGGCCAAGTTCTGCCGAGAGCGTGGGATTGTGCAGAAGTTCACACCGCCGTACACACCTCAACTGAACGGAGTGGCGGAACGGATGAACCGGACGTTGGTGGAATGTGCGCGCTGCATGTTGGAGCATGCCGGACTGTCGAAGTCATATTGGGGTGAAGCGGTGATGACAGCGACGTTTCTTCGGAATCGCTGTCCGACACGCGCTACCAGCCACGGCAAGTCTCCACACCAAGTTTGGACGGGCAAGAAACCGCTACTGGCCAACCTCAAGGTGTTCGGTTGCCATGCGTATGTGACGGTCCCGAAGGAGAAACGCACCAAGTTCGACGCTCGGTCGGTGCGCTGTCGGTTTCTCGGGTACTCGGAGCACGAGAAAGCGTATCGATTTGAAGAGATCAAGAGCGGTCGTGTGCTAGTGAGCCGCGATGCGCAGTTCATGGAAGACGTCTTCGACGGTGGGAGACGCAACTTTGGTGAAGACGTGGTCGTGGACCTTCGCGTTGAAGATGCCACAGACCAAGAAGAATCGTCTGAACCAGAAGAAACCAAGGAAGAAGAAGCTGCGCAGGACGAAGACGTCGAGCCTGGCAGCAAGCGACACCAGCGGACTAGGTCGTTAGAGGAAGCGGTGGAGATCCCAAGGTCTAAGCGGTATAGTCGGTCACAAGCGCTGGATGAGCTGTCAGCCATCGCAAATGAAGAAGGCTTCGACGCGGCCTTCGTTGTGGATTCAGTGGGAGAAATGCCGACCACGTTCACGTCGGCGATGGAATCCAGCAACGCGGCCAAGTGGAAGGAAGCGTGCGATTCGGAAATCAACTCTCTTCGCAAGAATGAGACGTGGGTGTTGGTGCCGTTGCCCAAGGGACGCAAGGCGATCAGCTGCAGATGGGTGTTTCGGATCAAGGAAAACCAGGCTGGAGAGATCGAGCGGTTCAAGGCGCGACTGGTGGCCAAGGGATTTTTGCAGAAGTACGGCATCGACTACGAGGAGACCTTCGCGCCGGTGGCCAAGTTCACGTCAATCAGGATCCTGCTCAGCCTGGCAGCCAAGTACAACCTCGCGGTGCACCAGATGGATGTCAAGACGGCGTTCCTGAACGGGTGGTTGGACGAAGACATCTACATGGTGCAGCCGGATGGCTTTATTGACGAGGCGCACCCAGACTTCGTGTGCAAGCTCAAGCGTTCGTTGTATGGTCTCAAGCAGTCACCGCGGATGTGGAACCAGACCATCGACAAGTTCATGCTGGAGCTGGGATTCAAGAAGTGCGAAGCGGATCACTGCATCTACGTCAAGCGGGACGACCAAGACATGATCTTCGTGGCACTGTACGTTGATGACTTGATCCTAGCAAGCAACAACGACGAGTTGCTCAAGTCGACCAAGGAGGCACTCAGCAAGCGATTCGAGATGACGGACATGGGTCAGCTCAAGTACTTCCTCGGCATGGAAATTGATCAAGATCTTACAGCTGGAAAGGTGTCGGTGCGGCAGACCAAGTTTGCGAAGGACATCCTGGAGAAGTTCAGCATGGAGAAGAGCAACCCTGTCAAGACACCACAAGACCCAGGACTCAAGCTGACCAAGGCCATGTGCGAAGGAGGTTGCAAGCACGAAGAAACCATGGCGAAGGTGCCGTACCGGAATGCAGTCGGCTGCTTGATGTACCTCATGGTGGGGACTCGACCAGACCTTGCAGCGGCAGTGGGAGTTCTCAGCCAGTTTGCTGCGGATCCGTGTCCGACACACTGGCAAGCGCTCAAGAGGGTGTTTCGCTACATCCAAGGTACGAAGACTCATGGCATCGAGTTTCAAGCGAGCAGCGAGGAAGAACTCCAAGGTTATTCGGATGCAGATTGGGCCGGCGACATCGAGTCTCGACGGAGTACAAGTGGCTACGCGTTCATGATGAACGGCGGATGCATCAGCTGGAGAAGCAAGAAGCAGCGGACGGTGGCGCTTTCATCGACGGAGGCAGAGTACATGGCGTTGACGGAAGCGACACAAGAAGCTATCTGGCTCAAGGCGTTCCTGTGCGAGATCGGCGAGATGAAGACCAAGTCAGCAGTCAAGATCTACGAGGACAACCAAGGCTCCATCGCGTTGGCCAAGAACCCGGAGTTCCACAAGCGCACCAAACACATCGACATTCGCTACCACTTCGTGCGCGAGAAGGTTGAAGACGGCCAAGTGGTGTTGGAGTACTGCTCGACAAAGGACATGCTGGCGGACTTGATGACCAAGCCGATCACCGCCGTGCAGTTCGATATCCTTCGGAGCAAGCTCGGGATCCAAGGCGCCATTACGGCCGAGTCGAGTGGGAGTGTTGTCAAGAAGGCGCCTCGACCTGCCGCGGTGTACCGGTAGATACCGGTACGACCTTCACTCAGTGGCACCACAAGCATTCCCGTGATTACGTGAAGCTGATTACGGGACAAGTGTTTACGCTACAGGCGTGCGTGGGTACAAGATTGTGGGTACAAGATGGGCGTCGACGTGGCAGTCGCTGATTGGCTGGGGTAGCTCAGTATCCAGTTAGGAATCCAGTAGTGTGTATCCAGGTAGGACATCCAGTAGGCTTAGAGGTAGCAGACAGTTTGCGAACTAAGGACCTAAATCAATCACTTTGCATTTTATCATCTAGTGCTCAAATGACCTTGACTTTTTTCATCACGATGGCTGCAGGCTATCTTGGTCTCCATCAGTAAGTTGTTGGTCAATCACGCAACTGTCGCTCGTCCTTAGTACCAACAGTCAGTAGAAGGAGCTTTCTCCTCGCTCCCAAAAGCTTGGGACTAACCAGAACGAACCTGCAAGACTAGCCGTGTGGTATCCTTCTTGATACTACCCGTTGCACTTGCCATTTTGTCTTCTAGTTTTTCTATTTAACTCGCCTTTTGATGATGTCTACTGAGACGTGGTGGAAGTCATTACTTTCGCCATTTCTCCTCGAAGGACAGCTGACTCCAATGACCAATGTGGAGAGTAGTATATCGACGTTATTTGGTCATTGTACCTCGGGTTTACTAGATGACTCATGCTACGATGTGCTCGAGTCTACTTTTCTCGGTCGCATCCGAGAAAGCACGAAAACTACTTCAGTACTCGCGTGTCGATATCCTCGATATCCCCTTGCTGCGTATCGGTACTCAATCGCATTTTGCATAGGGTGCCAGATCAAGGACTTGAGCGTTCTTCACATTCGGCAGATTGGTTAACACCCTCAACTCGTCAGTCACGGTGTCGATTAGCGTCTGCACTCATGCAAGCAAAGTGTTTCAAAAAGCTTCGGTTCGAAGGGCCACTTGTTTAAAAGGAATATTAAAAGTGGCATGCAAATTTGTTCCAGTGGAGTGCTTGTGTTACCGTCAAAGCTGCTGTGGTTGCGGCTTCTGCAGTCGAGCTCTGCTATCAAGAAATATGGCGTCATTCATGTATACAAGGCTGAATGTACACAAGCTCGGATCCACGCTACAAGCTTCTTGCCGTGTTTTATCGTACGTACTCCTTGTCGCAGGTGTTCAATTTGGTAGTTCTTTACAAAAGAAACTGTGTAAACAAATGCAACTTCAAGTTTCGTCCAACTGCATTACCTACACATCATCAACGGTGTTGCGTTCTGTTGGACAAGCTCAAGCGCTTTACGATACGATCGGTCTGCACATCGGTGGAGGATTACTTGTGTCGATGTCCGTTGATCTATGGTTGATCTATGACGTCTGACTGCATCAATCAAAGTACGGACAATCTGACTGGGGAAGATGTTACTGTTACAATCTGTCTGAGATAGGTATGATGAGTATTAGACCAGAAGATGCACCTAAGCAAAGCGGAGCCTTGTATTGAATTCACGTGCACATCTACTAATCACTTGCTGAGAGAACCCGAGTGTGACATTGGAGACCACATAACCATGTATGCTGAACGCAATCTTGAAATCAACGGCGCACTGTACGTGCCAACAATCATGGACAAGCTGCTGTGATGTACAATATATATGTAAAAATGCTGCTACATTACCAAATGGCTCACACTCGAATTGGACATCGAAGTCATCGGAGTGCTGTGTCAACACCACGGTGAACACCATCAAAGCTTCGTGAGTGTTGCCCATTTAAGGGTGGCCCCATGGTCTGCTAACTCACGAGTTCGACCTGGAACGCCATTCCAGTAAGGAAAAATGCCCATTGTTGAAGCTTTTTCTGTAGATGGCGCTCCACCGTTCTTTAGTTCGTAGAAATCCCGATTTTGCAGATCAGTAACTCGTGATGTGCGTGATGTGGCTCGAGAATTAAGTATTTAACATGGCCACAAACTTGGGAAATCGATAATTCACTTCCTTTCAGACGCATTGTAATCCACTGACAATTGCGTTGTTGTTGTTAGAACATTGTAAACATTCCTGAAAATTCTTGTTATTTGTCATATATCCGTGATATCGTGAAACGTGCTGTGGGTCGCTTTGCCTGCCTCGCGCTGCTTCATGCTGTGCAGCGATACCAAATCCATGGTAAATCACCTTGCAACTCAACCGCACAAACACACACACACAGATGCTAGTTATTGACAGTAGTAGACAGGGGAAGAGCGCATAGTACATTGCTATTTGAAGGGTCATGCTCAATTCCAACAGACACCACACCACTTTGCCACTCTATTAAGCACCCAGCTGGTCCGGACATTGAGGTTACATTGTACTGCTCATACGCACTCGAGGAATCCTCGTAGTACCCCGACAAATCACAACCGAATGAGACTCGACCAAAGAACATCAATCCATACTAGCAACTACTCAACATTTCCTGAACACAACTTCAGCCAAATCCAAGGCTGTACCAATGATCAGTACCGTTACTGCACTCCCGAGCATGTAATTGATTGTTAACTGAACTTCATTAGGGTGACGAGCCTTCAGTACCAGTTCTATGGTACATACTCAATGACTTTGCTAGTTCAAAAAACCAAGTCCATGTCCAACAACTCCTATGCTCAGAGGAATCGCTTGCGCAGGGACTTACGACGAAGTCGAGTGCGATACGACTGGGCATACAGCTTTTAAACGTGATTCACAGTGTATTTGCCTTCGCAGGTCCATGGCCATGATCGATTCCAAACACGTCCTCATATTTCAATACCGAGTAGTCTGACCAAATCCAGCAGTCTAAGCAAATCCAGCTAACCTCAACAAAAGACCGCGGTCTTCCTCAATTGAACAAACCCCACACAGCAGTAAAACCGAGTGTTCATTTATAGACCACACGGTGAGCGTGTCAACTGGTTCCCCGCAATCACTACAGAGTCTATCAGAGGGAAGCGCCACCACACAGAGTCTTCATTGTTGTCAAGAAGGCGCCTCGACCTGCCGCGGTGTACCGGTAGATACCGGTACGACCTTCACTCAGTGGCACCACAAGCATTCCCGTGATTACGTGAAGCTGATTACGGGACAAGTGTTTACGCTACAGGCGTGCGTGGGTACAAGATTGTGGGTACAAGATGGGCGTCGACGTGGCAGTCGCTGATTGGCTGGGGTAGCTCAGTATCCAGTTAGGAATCCAGTAGTGTGTATCCAGGTAGGACATCCAGTAGGCTTAGAGGTAGCAGACAGTTTGCGAACTAAGGACCTAAATCAATCACTTTGCATTTTATCATCTAGTGCTCAAATGACCTTGACTTTTTTCATCACGATGGCTGCAGGCTATCTTGGTCTCCATCAGTAAGTTGTTGGTCAATCACGCAACTGTCGCTCGTCCTTAGTACCAACAGTCAGTAGAAGGAGCTTTCTCCTCGCTCCCAAAAGCTTGGGACTAACCAGAACGAACCTGCAAGACTAGCCGTGTGGTATCCTTCTTGATACTACCCGTTGCACTTGCCATTTTGTCTTCTAGTTTTTCTATTTAACTCGCCTTTTGATGATGTCTACTGAGACGTGGTGGAAGTCATTACTTTCGCCATTTCTCCTCGAAGGACAGCTGACTCCAATGACCAATGTGGAGAGTAGTATATCGACGTTATTTGGTCATTGTACCTCGGGTTTACTAGATGACTCATGCTACGATGTGCTCGAGTCTACTTTTCTCGGTCGCATCCGAGAAAGCACGAAAACTACTTCAGTACTCGCGTGTCGATATCCTCGATATCCCCTTGCTGCGTATCGGTACTCAATCGCATTTTGCATAGGGTGCCAGATCAAGGACTTGAGCGTTCTTCACATTCGGCAGATTGGTTAACACCCTCAACTCGTCAGTCACGGTGTCGATTAGCGTCTGCACTCATGCAAGCAAAGTGTTTCAAAAAGCTTCGGTTCGAAGGGCCACTTGTTTAAAAGGAATATTAAAAGTGGCATGCAAATTTGTTCCAGTGGAGTGCTTGTGTTACCGTCAAAGCTGCTGTGGTTGCGGCTTCTGCAGTCGAGCTCTGCTATCAAGAAATATGGCGTCATTCATGTATACAAGGCTGAATGTACACAAGCTCGGATCCACGCTACAAGCTTCTTGCCGTGTTTTATCGTACGTACTCCTTGTCGCAGGTGTTCAATTTGGTAGTTCTTTACAAAAGAAACTGTGTAAACAAATGCAACTTCAAGTTTCGTCCAACTGCATTACCTACACATCATCAACGGTGTTGCGTTCTGTTGGACAAGCTCAAGCGCTTTACGATACGATCGGTCTGCACATCGGTGGAGGATTACTTGTGTCGATGTCCGTTGATCTATGGTTGATCTATGACGTCTGACTGCATCAATCTTATAAAATTTGCTATGCAACACCTAGACATACACCACTTACGTCGTGCAACGTGGAAGAAAATGTACCTCGAACATATGCATCCGCAACATTTGTATCGGCTCACTTAGTTACACTTCCGTACGCTTTCCGAGCGTCTTCGGTGCCTGTGTTGATTTAATAGCTTTTCCTTGGAAGTGTCACGCCGGTTGAGATTGTTCGGCCTCGTGGAACAGCCTATAGATCAAAGTGTATAATGTCGGTGAAATGGCAAAATCTTCGGTCCGTGGCGGGCGCTGTGGCTCGGGGTGCCGCGAGTACTGAAAGTACGGACAATCTGACTGGGGAAGATGTTACTGTTACAATCTGTCTGAGATAGGTATGATGAGTATTAGACCAGAAGATGCACCTAAGCAAAGCGGAGCCTTGTATTGAATTCACGTGCACATCTACTAATCACTTGCTGAGAGAACCCGAGTGTGACATTGGAGACCACATAACCATGTATGCTGAACGCAATCTTGAAATCAATGGCGCACTGTACGTGCCAACAATCATGGACAAGCTGCTGTGATGTACAATATATATGTAAAAATGCTGCTACATTACCAAATGGCTCACACTCGAATTGGACATCGAAGTCATCGGAGTGCTGTGTCAACACCACGGTGAACACCATCAAAGCTTCGTGAGTGTTGCCCATTTAAGGGTGGCCCCATGGTCTGCTAACTCACGAGTTCGACCTGGAACGCCATTCCAGTAAGGAAAAATGCCCATTGTTGAAGCTTTTTCTGTAGATGGCGCTCCACCGTTCTTTAGTTCGTAGAAATCCCGATTTTGCAGATCAGTAACTCGTGATGTGCGTGATGTGGCTCGAGAATTAAGTATTTAACATGGCCACAAACTTGGGAAATCGATAATTCACTTCCTTTCAGACGCATTGTAATCCACTGACAATTGCGTTGTTGTTGTTAGAACATTGTAAACATTCCTGAAAATTCTTGTTATTTGTCATATATCCGTGATATCGTGAAACGTGCTGTGGGTCGCTTTGCCTGCCTCGCGCTGCTTCATGCTGTGCAGCGATACCAAATCCATGGTAAATCACCTTGCAACTCAACCGCACAAACACACACACACAACACACAGATGCTAGTTATTGACAGTAGTAGACAGGGGAAGAGCGCATAGTACATTGCTATTTGAAGGGTCATGCTCAATTCCAACAGACACCACACCACTTTGCCACTCTATTAAGTGTGGTGAAGTGGTTTGAAAGATTTGGCATTGGAATATCCAGGAAAGATCCGATTCGGACGTGATCGGACCTGACGTGATGTGATTGGAGTAGATGACGAGCTGATGTGGGTGGATCTGGTTGTGGATCCAGTTGATGGATAAGATTGATGGAGATTAGTGACACGTTGGGTGGGACGTGATGGATGTATTGGTATACGATCTGTACATGTACCCAGATCCGGAGAGCTGGGAAGATCTCGTGTGGATATGGATGATGTGGGACTTGCGTGATTGTAATATGGGTTATATAATCTGTGGAAACTGGTGATCTAAGCCTAGATGTCCAGATCTAGGCTATAATCTATATCCGTGAAGACCAGATCGGTTCACATATGTGGGTCTATTCGGGGAATGTGGATCAAGGCTCATGAACCTAGATCCATAGGCGGATCCGAGTGATCCGGGATCTAGGGATATTATGGCAAAGATGAACGATGATTGGGGGATTGACGGCATGGAATAAGCTCGGATATGTTATAATTATGATTATCACGAAGTATTGTCACCGGATCATACACGAAAACCCTAGATCAACCAGATCAAGGAGATCTAGCTGACCTGAGATTGGATCAGCGCGATCTAGCTTTATTAAGGCATGATCTGACTCGGGAGACGTGTGATCTAGACATTACGGTGGATGATTACGATATTGGAGAGAAGAGAAGGCCAGATCACAACATTGCGACTAGTGATCTAATGTTTATGGTTCAGATCCAAGGTGATCTGCAAGGATGTCGACTGCCAGGATGGTGAGGACAAGAAAGGACAAGGATCAGGATAGCGTAATCAGTCGATGTGTCGTTAAGGATAGGATACAGGATGGGATAGGTCTTAACATTAAATCAGAACCGAATTTGCATCGTACGACACAAGTGCTTCGCTACGCGCCTGGAAACGGGAACTACATTGGCCCTACGGTATTAATAGCGATTTAGGTGTATAGATCTAGGGTGGTTGATAATATCTAGATAATATATTGGCTAGATCCAACCTCCTAGTATCTTACCCTAAGTGCAGATCCAAGATCCCGGTATTAATTGCTTAGCCGGTAGATCTTCGGTTTCTCAAGTATCAAGATCGCGCTATAGGAAGCGCCAAGCAATCAAAGGACCCCGCATAAAGGGAAATCGACACAAAGGAATTACTACAAGGCCGGATCCAGATCTAGGCCGCCGGATCCAAGCTTGATCTAATCGCTTGGACTCCGGATCTACTACTGGCGGGTGGTGTGAAGACTTCCACGCCACTCTACGACCCCAACGTCACGCCAAGACGTTCAACCAACACTGATCGAGCAACTTAGCAGTCACCAAGAGAGGAAGATCCAGCCCAACCGACGGGTACACAAGGTGAGCAAGTTCAGCAGATCACGGATCATCGGAGGACCCCCTTCGTTAGTCGGTGTCCGGGCATTGGTGGGAAGTTGGATCTAGCGATCTCGCAGATTTTGCTGATCCCGCTACACCACAATGGTGCGCGTGCCCGGATCTGTTGGTGACTCGGGATTTCACCGTGAGTCTCAAGAAGATGTTCAAGTGAAGGTTGAACAAGGGGAACAAGCGTCATCGGACCTCGGATCGACGATGATGCCGCTGAATGAATCAAGATCCGCGGATCAGCAGAGCGCTAGGAGGAACTCTGCTGACGGAAGAGAGGGTGATCTGGATCCAGATCCAGATCTAGAAGAAAAACCTCTACCCCACAGGTCCCCACGGGGACCCCGACGGATCTCGACGCAAGTCGAGATCCGTCAACAAAACAAGGGAAGGCGAAAGTGGAACCGTACAGATTGGTCGGATCCCCGATCGAGCCTCCACCATATCCACCCAAGGATCCTTCAATCTCCAGATCCGATAAGAAGAAGCCCAAAAAGAAGTCAACACGGAAGAAGATGAAGGCTCCAGAGATTGACGACGAAGATCAGATCGGATCTAAACCTAGATCCAGATCGGGACAAGGCTGGTCAGACGAAGATCTGGAGAATTTATTCTACCACAAAGAACTTCGCGAGTTCCTGGATCGAGATCCCGTGATGCGGATCCTGAGGCTGAAGCAGGTCGGAGATCCAAGAGAACCCGTATCAGCTCCGATCAAGACTGCCAACAAATTAGAAGCAGTCAAGGATTTATTACGACTGTTAAAGGAAGCAGGAATGACCACGGGAGCTTTCGATGCGGATGATGTCTTTGATCTAGATCTCAAGGTGATCCAGACTGCCACCAAGGATCTATTCTCCAAGCTCAAGATCCTCGTCGGCGAGATTCCCCAGATCACAGATCCAGTGCCATCACCTCCGGCAAGTATTACGGATCGCCAAACGTCCTCATCACATTACGCCTCGGCTGCCGAGGACGAATCAGATTTCTCATCGGAACCAAAGCGAATGTCTCTGGGACCCTCCGGTACTTCAATGCTGGAGGCGAGATCCAAGATCCAACGTCGGAATCAGCCGAGATCCGGCCGCTCAAGGACGATCCCGACCTCCGAAGACCAGATCACAGCAGCCACGACGTCAGATGCCTCATCAGGCACCTTACAGAAGTATTTCGAAGCAGCCATGAGTAGATTCCTGGCGGAACAGCGAGGGCCGATCATGGATCAAGGAGCGGTGAAGGTACAGGATCCAGGATCGCAAGATGTAGAGATGGAATCTGTGAGATCTGAACGTAGCACATCTCGATGGGAGTATGATCCGGACGATATCGACTTCCCCACGGCTGCTCGAGCGACGGTCGCGACCGCTACGACCGGATCAGCCGGATCAACCATGATCCAGAGAGTCCGGATCTCTGCGATCTCAGATCTCAAGGAGTTCACGGGGAAGGATCAAGACGAAGATCGAGCCAGAGCGTGGATTGGCAAAGTGAAATCGGCGTTCATGCGAGATCAAGCCTCCGATGAAGAAAAATGTTTGACCTTTGCGGATCTATTGGCTGGATCCGCCAAGAATTGGTATCGGCAACTAAGCAGATCCACCCGTAATAAATGGTCGGATCTGCTTAAAGCTTTCCAAATCCAGTACTGCGGATTGGGGGTATCAGTGGCTAGACAATACTATCACGCTCGACGTCGACCAGAAGAATCTCCCCTCGATTATCTTTACCGTCTGAATGTCGCCGGATTACGTGCAAAGTTGAAGATCAAGGATGGTAATGCGAAAGATCGACGCGAACATGTGGATCACTATATCGAAACTTTGGAAGATCAAGATCTAGCTGACAGGCTGACTCTGCTACGACTATCCGACGCGGATGATCTCGAAGAAGTGCTACGAGCCCGTGAACGCGCAAAGAGCAGACAGAAGAAAGCCGCGTTCGGATCTAGCAAGTACCGGCAGAAGGCAACTAATCCAGCACCTGCAGCTACGACAAAACATGTCCGCGCGGTGCAGATCCGGACCATGGAGTCTGAATCTGAGTCTGGATCCGACGGATCGGATGGATCTGACTCGGATGGAGACAATCATCGGCGGATCTACCTGGCAGCTGAGCAGGATGTCACTCCAAAAGTGGAATCTGGTATGGAGAAGGTCGAACAAGTACCAATCACCCACAAGTCGACAGGTCAAACCCCACCAGATCATAGATCCCGGATCCAGAGCGGCGGATCCGATCGGAATCGTTGCTCGCACTGTGGATCCAAGAAGCATTCAGATCTAGGATGCTGGAGGCGCCTTACTTGTCATAAGTGTGGTAAGCGAGGACATCCGGCAGATCATTGCCTCTTTGTATGCCGAGGGTGCGGAGAACTACATGATATGGGGAAATGTCCTATGGAAGAGTTCTACAACCAGATCCGCCAGTGGTTCAACCCAGCCAAACATGCAGGTATGCTTCCAGAATCTGCAGAAAAGATGTTAAACTAGGACGCTCGCCGGGTTGGAATCCGGTACGAGCCGAGCGCTCTAGATACTGCATCTATGCATTTGTGAACAAGAAATCGGTAGATCAGGGTAACAAGATCCCAGATCTACGCGGTAATACATGTGATCTGAATGGAAACCGTGCTGTCGCAATCTCAAGTGTCCGCCAGGCGGATGATTACTCCAGATCTGAAGTGACAATGATGGTGGACCTCCATCCAGGAGAGATAAGGGGTTACTGGAAGCAACGGGATCCAGATCTGTGGTTCCAGCCCACAGATCAGGAGAATATACCAGTGATTCAAAAGCCAAGTCAGATCAAGGAGATCCGAAGATCCGAAGTTATGGATCTCTTGCCAGGAGAATCTCGGGGATATTGGAAACACTATGCCCCGGGAAAATGGTTCCGACAAGCCAAGATCACTGGTAAGATCAACAATGAGAGGGGGATCTTGCTCTTAGATACAGGCGCCGAAGTGTCCATAGTGGATACGGCCTTTGCTCGTAAGGTTGGGTGCTATATCGATACGAGCCAGATCCAAGATTGCGTTGGGATTGGCGAAAGCGTTTACAGGACAGAAGGGAGAACCCGGATCAAGATCACTATGGCCGGATCGCTGGTTTACTTTTTCGATATTTGGGTTGGAGATTTGGCAGGTCAAGACGCCATCCTGGGTATGGATTTCATGGTACCGGCGGGGATCCGACTGGATCTGGCCTATGGATCTATAAGTTTACCTGATGAGGTGCGGATCCAACTTAGTGGGCGTCGACAGCTCTACAACGACAAGGCCAGGCTGGTAACTGTGGGAGAACATATCCAGATCGAGATCGGACAGTCAGTGGAACTTCAACTACATCTCCGGATGTCAGATCACGAGAAGTTCTGGGTTACCCGGGGAGATCGTTGGGTACCTACGGTGGTAAAGGGCCTTGGGAAGAGACGGTATCTGCAGATCACCAACGTGAGCGATAAGGCGATCATATTGCAAGAAGATGTGAGAGTTGGGATCTGGCTATCGGGTGATCACATTCCCCGGATGCCAGGATTTATCTCGGTGGGGTCACGTCGGTATATGGAATGGCAAAATCTGGCTCTGGAAGCCACGGTGGAGGGAAGATCCGAGCATGATGAGATCTTGATGGAATCAACCGAGCCGATGGTGGATCGACCTTCCTACCCAGCACCTCGTGGTATCCTGAAACGACCCGAGATCTCGCAGATACAGGTAAAACCAGTGTTGACGACCGAAGATCAAACATCAGCGGGAATAGATCCGCAGGATCAGACCCTGATCCAACCGATAGAGACCGAGGTGACAAACCAAAATATGGATCAGGTAAAGGCGGACGATTTAGATCCAGTGATCGGTGGGTCAGCTGAAAGAGATCCACCCGGACAGTTATCTACCCCGATACAGGAGACGTCCCCAGAGGATCGAAGAAATTCCCCAGATCCAGAGCCGGATCCGGAGGTACATTACCATGAAGGTAATGATCTGTATGCGGAAGATGTAGATCAAGAGATGGCGATCCTTCCAGAGATCAACCCCGCCACAGATGAGGTGAAGATTGAGGATATCCAAGTTGGAGATCCGGGGATCCAGACTACGGCGGAGATCGAACGATTACGTCAGAAGATCTGGAACTATCGACATCTTCTCATCGGAAAGGGAAATGCTCTACCGCCGGCCGCAAGAGGTGTGGTGTGTGACATCGATGTGGGAGATGCTAGGCCAATCGCCCAACGAGTGAGGAAGATCGCACCTCGATTCCGCGAGAAGTTATCAGATCTGATCAAGGGATTATTATCAGCTAAGATGATCAGTTATTCCAGATCACCCTGGGCCTCACCGATCGTGGTGATCGTGAAGAAAAATGGGGTGGACATCAGGCTGTGTATTGATTATCGCCTAGTCAATAGTCTTACTCAACTGATGGTCTACCCTATGCCCCTGATCAACGATCTTCTGGAGGATCTGGATAAAGTCCTGTGGTATTGCTCTTTAGATATGGCCAGTGGTTTCTGGGTGGTGACTATGACAGATCGAGCTCGAGCGATCTCAGCTTTCGTTACCCCATTCGGACTATTCGAATGGAATCGTATGCCGTTTGGCTTGAAGAATGCGCCGCAGATCTACCAACGTCTGATCGACAACGCCTTATATGGATTCACCCGGATCCCACCTCCTGGATCAGATCCAAGATCCACAGATGTGTTTGAAGTGGGAGAGGCCGATGATCCAGGCAAGCCATCCGTGATCGGGCGCAGATCGTATATCGATGACATCCTCATACCAGCGGGTAGCTGGGATCAACTATGTGATCGAGTGGACGCCCTACTGGAGGCGTGTGATAAATGGAGCCTGTCGATCAGTGTGGTGAAGAGTTTCTGGGGTATGAATAAAGTGGAATATCTGGGTCATCGCGTTTCGAAAGATGGACTGGAGGCGAATCCCAAGGATCTAGCGGCATTAACGGATCTAGCGTTTCCTGGATCGCTGAGATCGATGCAATCTTTTCTGGGTAGCTTGAATTATTACAGTCGATTTATCGAAGACTATGCTATCTACGCAGCCGTGCTGTACGAGTTGAGGGAGGTCGACTTCGCCGCAATGTCCAAGGATGATGTGCGGATCCAGATCAAGCGAAGTATGGAACATAAAGGGTTGGATCAACTAGATCTGAAGGAAGATCCTGGATCGGACCTGGCATTAAAGCCTACGGGGCCGTCGGATCCAGGAGAAATAGATGGAGTCAAGATGGATCCACGATGGATTCGTGCTCATCGGGCCTCGAGACACTCAAATCGAAGATCGCATCCACTCCGATCCTACGCCATTTTGATATGGATCGGGAACCTGTGGTGATCGTATATGCGAGTGATTGGGCGATCTCGGCAGCTCTCGTGCAAGAGTATGACCAGATCTACTACCCGATCACCTTCGTGAGCCGGACGTGAAGTCGAACGAGCTGAATTACAGCCCAGTGGAGAAAGAAGTGTTGGCGTTGCTAAGGATCCTGGATCTCGGATATAACATGTTGGTGGGACGCCGGATCCGGGTGTTGACTAGACACTCCACGTTGGCCTGGTTATTTAGATCGACCGGATTACAAGGGCGATTAGGCCAATGGGCGTCACTGCTATCACCGTGGACATTAGAGATTGTGAAGTGCGTTAAAGGAGAAGAAGAGATCCTAGGGGTGATTGCGGCTAGTATCACGCCCAGATCCATGGTGGATGAAGCGTTGATCCAGATCTCGCCCAAGAAGGAGCCACGACGGAAGATCCAAGCTCCAATTCCTGTGATCCAAGCGGATGAGGAGCTGTATGTAGTCAGTTTCGATGGATCAGCCCGCGTGAAGCGTGGAGGTGGCGCATATGTGCGATCTTGTGGAAGTTGCCTGAATGGACGGTGATCCAGGCCAGATCGGCCTATGCGGAAGATCTTACCGTCAACGAGGCTGAATATCATGGGCTGTTACTATGTCTGGATCTGTTAAGTACCGTGGATCGCAAACGAGTGGTATTCTGCGGTGACTCTAATCTGGTGATCCGACAAGTCAGGGGTGAGATCGAGTGTAAAGCACCCGGTCTGACTTTACTCAAGCAAAGGGCTTTAGATCGTCTGAGGAACTGGCCAGATCACGAACTTGTGCATGTGAAACGAGATTGGAACGGCAGTGCGGACAGTTTGGCTAGTGCAGCGCTACAACGACAAGGTGGAGTGGAGATCGAGCTGGATGAGGATAAACAGGATCTGATCACGTTGAACCGATTGGATGAGGTATTGGTAGTCAAGAGGACGGATCAAGCAGCCCAGATCACGGCGGTAGTGACTCGATCAGGCTCGCGATCTACGACGCGGACGATTTCGGATCCGCGATCATTACGGAAGAAATAGTTCGAGATCTCAGGATCGATCGGATCCGACAAGCCCAAGACGAGGAGGCGTGGATCTCGGGATTGAAGAATATCTGAATGGAGATCTACAAGATCTGACTCAGCAAGAAGCCAAATCATATGCTAATCTAGCAGCCGATTATGATTTGGATCACCATGATCTACTGTTCTACTGTCCCTCCACGAGACCGACGGATGCAGATCGAGATAAGCTGATGCGACTAGTGATCCCGGAAACCCTATATCAGGACAATACATCACTACCATGTGAGCCTAGAAGGCGGACATCAAGGGATCGGTCGAACTTATCAGCGGATCCGGGATCACTTCCATTGGAGAGGTCTGTATAAGAGTGTCCAAAGATACGTGGGTGAGTGTGTGGATTGTGAGACTGGTAAGAGTAAACCTCGGATCCAGGAGAGTCGCCAGGTAACCTTCAAGCAACATATCCTTTCCAGATCATAGCTATGGATCACATCCCGTCGTTACCCAGATCGCACAAAGGGAATACAGAATTATTGATCTTTGAAGATCTATTCACTGGATATGTGATCGCGAAAGCCAGCTCATCGAGAACCGCTCAGACTGTCGCCGAATCATACGAGGAATGTGTCTTCCGGCC
>VOQZ01002067.1:0-25011 GCA_008079305.1 Phytophthora palmivora
TTTGAGTGTCGGTGTCGTCTAGTGGTTAGGACGTGAGCTTAACACGCTCAAGATCGAGGGTTCGATCCCCTCCTCCGATATCTTCTTGTCTTTGGCCTCCACCACAACCTGGCCGTTTGGTCTCTTGGGGTGAACTATCCGCTTTACCGCCACCCACCTCGCTGCTACAGCTCTAAGGTCGATCATAGCTGCAACCTGTAGCACAGCTGGTTGTCCACAGCCTAGAATACATCGATGCGAAAAGGACGGTGCGGGAAGGACGCACAGTGAGTGTCGGATGCAACGCATGGGTGGAGTGGTATGGGAACGTGTGCAGTTGCGGTGATATGTGTATGTGTATGGCTAGTATGGTGGCGGTTGGTCCGTGGGCATTGAGTAGGAGCGATGCATGGCGAATGTGGTGAATGGGTGTATTTTGTTTAAATTTTAACGACAGCTTGGCCGAGTGGTTAAGGCGATAGACTAGAAATCTATTGGGTAACCCGCGTGAGTTCAAATCTCACAGCTGTCGGACTCAATTTTGCTTGCACTTTTACCCAATTTTGCTCCCATTTTATACAATTACCGTTTTTATCACTGACTCCCCATTGTTGCGTAGATTCCTGCAGGATGCATGGTAGTAATTGCATCCGATACGCCACTTGTCCCAATGTTCGAAATGTTCTAAATACCTCTCAGTTGCTCAACGTACTATTACAAATCAACCCCTCTTTGTTCAAGTTACGTGATCCCACACACGTGGCCATTCAGACATGGGCCATTCGCTACAGTAGTTTACGTCCCGACACGGCGTCTATAGTCTGGCACTTCGACGACAGCCGCGCTGCAGTCTTTCCGGACTTGACATAGTGTACTCGTCGATGACTCTTAATGTTGCCCAATGACTAAGTGTTGCTAACACGACACTAGGTGGTAGTTGTCTAACTCGAGTGGTGTTTTGGTGGGTAGCCTACCATCTCGAGATCAAGCCAGACACATACCAGTGCGGTATTGTTGAGGTATGGTAGAAGTTGGTTTGTAAATGGGTTTGTTCTGACTGTCTGACAGATGGGACAACAGAGGCGGCGTAGAAGGGTGCGACGCCGAGAGAGAGTGTTGATAAGTGGTGAAAGCAGTATGGGTGGTTTGATAGAGGCGTGTATGTGGCGTGAGTATGCGCGCGAAATGTTATTGGTTGTGTGTGATGTGGTGTTGAGTGTCGGTGTCGTCTAGTGGTTAGGACGTGAGCTTAACACGCTCAAGATCGAGGGTTCGATCCCCTCCTCCGATATCTTCTTGTCTTTTGGCCTCCACCACAACCTGGCCGTTTGGTCTCTTGGGTGAACTATCCGCTTTACCGCCACCCACCTTGCTGCTACAGCTCTAAGGTCGATCATAGCTGCAACCTGTAGCACAGCTGGTTGTCCACAGCCTAGAATACATCGATGCGAAAAGGACGGATGCGGGAAGGACGCACAGTGAGTGTCGGATGCAACGCATGGGTGGAGTGGTATGGGAACGTGTGCAGTTGCGGTGATATGTGTATGTGTATGGCTAGTATGGTGGCGGTTGGTCCGTGGGCATTGAGTAGGAGCGATGCATGGCGAATGTGGTGAATGGGTGTATTTTGTTTAAATTTTAACGACAGCTTGGCCGAGTGGTTAAGGCGATAGACTAGAAATCTATTGGGGTAACCCGCGTGAGTTCAAATCTCACAGCTGTCGGACTCAATTTTGCTTGCACTTTTACCCAATTTTGCTCCCATTTTATACAATTACCGTTTTTTATCACTGACTCCCCATTGTTGCGTAGATTCCTGCAGGATGCATGGTAGTAATTGCATCCGATACGCCACTTGTCCCAATGTTCTAAATGTTCTAAATACCTCTCAGTTGCTCAACGTACTATTACAAATCAACCCCTCTTTGTTCAAGTTACGTGATCCCACACACGTGGCCATTCAGACATGGGCCATTTCGCTACAGTAGTTTACGTCCCGACACGGCGTCTATAGTCTGGCACTTCGACGACAGCCGCGCTGCAGTCTTTCCGGACTTGACATAGTGTACTCGTCGATGACTCTTAATGTTGCCCAATGACTAAGTGTTGCTAACACGACACTAGGTGGTAGTTGTCTAACTCGAGTGGTGTTTTGGTGGGTAGCCTACCATCTCGAGATCAAGCCAGACACATACCAGTGCGGTATTGTTGAGGTATGGTAGAAGTTGGTTTGTAAATGGGTTTGTTCTGACTGTCTGACAGATGGGACAACAGAGGCGGCGTAGAAGGGTGTGACGCCGAGAGAGAGTGTTGATAAGTGGTGAAAGCAGTATGGGTGGTTTGATAGAGGCGTGTATGTGGCGTGAGTATGCGCGCGAAATGTTATTGGTTGTGTGTGATGTGGTGTTTGAGTGTCGGTGTCGTCTAGTGGTTAGGACGTGAGCTTAACACGCTCAAGATCGAGGGTTCGATCCCCTCCTCCGATATCTTCTTGTCTTTTGGCCTCCACCACAACCTGGCCGTTTGGTCTCTTGGGTGAACTATCCGCTTTACCGCCACCCACCTCGCTGCTACAGCTCTAAGGTCGATCATAGCTGCAACCTGTAGCACAGCTGGTTGTCCACAGCCTAGAATACATCGATGCGAAAAGGACGGATGCGGGAAGGACGCACAGTGAGTGTCGGATGCAACGCATGGGTGGAGTGGTATGGGAACGTGTGCAGTTGCGGTGATATGTGTATGTGTATGGCTAGTATGGTGGCGGTTGGTCCGTGGGCATTGAGTAGGAGCGATGCATGGCGAATGTGGTGAATGGGTGTATTTTGTTTAAATTTTAACGACAGCTTGGCCGAGTGGTTAAGGCGATAGACTAGAAATCTATTGGGGTAACCCGCGTGAGTTCAAATCTCACAGCTGTCGGACTCAATTTTGCTTGCACTTTTACCCAATTTTGCTCCCATTTTATACAATTACCGTTTTTATCACTGACTCCCCATTGTTGCGTAGATTCCTGCAGGATGCATGGTAGTAATTGCATCCGATACGCCACTTGTCCCAATGTTCTAAATGTTCTAAATACCTCTCAGTTGCTCAACGTACTATTACAAATCAACCCCTCTTTGTTCAAGTTACGTGATCCCACACACGTGGCCATTCAGACATGGGCCATTCGCTACAGTAGTTTACGTCCCGACACGGCGTCTATAGTCTGGCACTTCGACGACAGCCGCGCTGCAGTCTTTCCGGACTTGACATAGTGTACTCGTCGATGACTCTTAATGTTGCCCAATGACTAAGTGTTGCTAACACGACACTAGGTGGTAGTTGTCTAACTCGAGTGGTGTTTTGGTGGGTAGCCTACCATCTCGAGATCAAGCCAGACACATACCAGTGCGGTATTGTTGAGGTATGGTAGAAGTTGGTTTGTAAATGGGTTTGTTCTGACTGTCTGACAGATGGGACAACAGAGGCGGCGTAGAAGGGTGCGACGCCGAGAGAGAGTGTTGATAAGTGGTGAAAGCAGTATGGGTGGTTTGATAGAGGCGTGTATGTGGCGTGAGTATGCGCGCGAAATGTTATTGGTTGTGTGTGATGTGGTGTTTGAGTGTCGGTGTCGTCTAGTGGTTAGGACGTGAGCTTAACACGCTCAAGATCGAGGGTTCGATCCCCTCCTCCGATATCTTCTTGTCTTTGGCCTCCACCACAACCTGGCCGTTTGGTCTCTTGGGTGAACTATCCGCTTTACCGCCACCCACCTCGCTGCTACAGCTCTAAGGTCGATCATAGCTGCAACCTGTAGCACAGCTGGTTGTCCACAGCCTAGAATACATCGATGCGAAAAGGACGGATGCGGGAAGGACGCACAGTGAGTGTCGGATGCAACGCATGGGTGGAGTGGTATGGGAACGTGTGCAGTTGCGGTGATATGTGTATGTGTATGGCTAGTATGGTGGCGGTTGGTCCGTGGGCATTGAGTAGGAGCGATGCATGGCGAATGTGGTGAATGGGTGTATTTTGTTTAAATTTTAACGACAGCTTGGCCGAGTGGTTAAGGCGATAGACTAGAAATCTATTGGGGTAACCCGCGTGAGTTCAAATCTCACAGCTGTCGGACTCAATTTTGCTTGCACTTTTACCCAATTTTGCTCCCATTTTATACAATTACCGTTTTTTATCACTGACTCCCCATTGTTGCGTAGATTCCTGCAGGATGCATGGTAGTAATTGCATCCGATACGCCACTTGTCCCAATGTTCTAAATGTTCTAAATACCTCTCAGTTGCTCAACGTACTATTACAAATCAACCCCTCTTTGTTCAAGTTACGTGATCCCACACACGTGGCCATTCAGACATGGGCCATTCGCTACAGTAGTTTACGTCCCGACACGGCGTCTATAGTCTGGCACTTCGACGACAGCCGCGCTGCAGTCTTTCCGGACTTGACATAGTGTACTCGTCGATGACTCTTAATGTTGCCCTATGACTAAGTGTTGCTAACACGACACTAGGTGGTAGTTGTCGAACTCGAGTGGTGTTTTGGTGGGTAGCCTACCATCTCGAGATCAAGCCAGACACATACCAGTGCGGTATTGTTGAGGTATGGTAGAAGTTGGTTTGTAAATGGGTTTGTTCTGACTGTCTGACAGATGGGACAACAGAGGCGGCGTAGAAGGGTGCGACGCCGAGAGAGAGTGTTGATAAGTGGTGAAAGCAGTATGGGTGGTTTGATAGAGGCGTGTATGTGGCGTGAGTATGCGCGCGAAATGTTATTGGTTGTGTGTGATGTGGTGTTTGAGTGTCGGTGTCGTCTAGTGGTTAGGACGTGAGCTTAACACGCTCAAGATCGAGGGTTCGATCCCCTCCTCCGATATCTTCTTGTCTTTTGGCCTCCACCACAACCTGGCCGTTTGGTCTCTTGGGTGAACTATCCGCTTTACCGCCACCCACCTCGCTGCTACAGCTCTAAGGTCGATCATAGCTGCAACCTGTAGCACAGCTGGTTGTCCACAGCCTAGAATACATCGATGCGAAAAGGACGGATGCGGGAAGGACGCACAGTGAGTGTCGGATGCAACGCATGGGTGGAGTGGTATGGGAACGTGTGCAGTTGCGGTGATATGTGTATGTGTATGGCTAGTATGGTGGCGGTTGGTCCGTGGGCATTGAGTAGGAGCGATGCATGGCGAATGTGGTGAATGGGTGTATTTTGTTTAAATTTTAACGACAGCTTGGCCGAGTGGTTAAGGCGATAGACTAGAAATCTATTGGGGTAACCCGCGTGAGTTCAAATCTCACAGCTGTCGGACTCAATTTTGCTTGTACTTTTACCCAATTTTGCTCCCATTTTATACAATTACCGTTTTTTATCACTGACTCCCCATTGTTGCGTAGATTCCTGCAGGATGCATGGTAGTAATTGCATCCGATACGCCACTTGTCCCAATGTTCGAAATGTTCTAAATACCTCTCAGTTGCTCAACGTACTATTACAAATCAACCCCTCTTTGTTCAAGTTACGTGATCCCACACACGTGGCCATTCAGACATGGGCCATTTGCTACAGTAGTTTACGTCCCGACACGGCGTCTATAGCCTGGCACTTCGACGACAGCCGCGCTGCAGTCTTTCCGGACTTGACATAGTGTACTCGTCGATGACTCTTAATGTTGCCCAATGACTCTGAGTGTTGCTAACACGACACTAGGTGGTAGTTGTCTAACTCGAGTGGTGTTTTGGTGGGTAGCCTACCATCTCGAGATCAAGCCAGACACATACCAGTGCGGTATTGTTGAGGTATGGTAGAAGTTGGTTTGTAAATGGGTTTGTTCTGACTGTCTGACAGATGGGACAACAGAGGCGGCGTAGAAGGGTGCGACGCCGAGAGAGAGTGTTGATAAGTGGTGAAAGCAGTATGGGTGGTTTGATAGAGGCGTGTATGTGGCGTGAGTATGCGCGCGAAATGTTATTGGTTGTGTGTGATGTGGTGTTTGAGTGTCGGTGTCGTCTAGTGGTTAGGACGTGAGCTTAACACGCTCAAGATCGAGGGTTCGATCCCCTCCTCCGATATCTTCTTGTCTTTTGGCCTCCACCACAACCTGGCCGTTTGGTCACTTGGGTGAACTATCCGCTTTACCGCCACCCACCTTGCTGCTACAGCTCTGGGGTCGATCATAGCTGCAACCTGTAGCACAGCTGGTTGTCCACAGCCTAGAATACATCGATGCGAAAAGGACGGATGCGGGAAGGACGCACAGTGAGTGTCGGATGCAACGCATGGGTGGAGTGGTATGGGAACGTGTGCAGTTGCGGTGATATGTGTATGTGTATGGCTAGTATGGTGGCGGTTGGTCCGTGGGTATTGAGTAGGAGCGATGCATTGTACTAGCTCAATTACACACCACATTTCCATTTTGTTCATATAGCTGTCATGTTAGTCCTACCTTTCATATCCTTCTACATCTGTAATCACAACTTGAGAATGATGAACCCTCAGAACGAATTTACCCTACGCAATGATCGTCGAGTCAATAACCCAAGTTGGCAGGTATCGAGACTAACAATTTGTTCTACGTAAAACAGTTGGAGCGGTTTTGAAATTTGAGGGGGACAGTGATATTGCATTGTAGTGTAGTTGCACGACGCGATTAGTATAGCGTCTCTAACAGCGATACACCGAGGTCGTGAGGCCGCTTCGTGTGCTCGTATCTCAACCAGTCTTGTCCGCTTGGTGTTTGTACGATACAGTGAAAACTGGCGAGAAACTCCCACAATTATAAGCCGTGAAGTACTTTTTCTCAATGCCATAATTAACCCAGCATCTGGCGACTGTCCACCTTCATCATTGATACAGACATCAAAGTTACAAACATGATAGGGTTACCATCATTTGAGTTTACATTACGTGAATCTTACCATTACTAAACAAGTAACGTACCGTCAGTCATGCTCATCATCGTCCAGACCTTTCCTGTGGAAGGATTTTTTTTGGGTCAAATTTGGTGCAGGTCAAGAATGGGTCAACTCCGCTTTTGGGTCAAAGGTGGGTCAAATTTGATCCTAATTTGACCCAAAAAGGAGACCTCAATTTAATTTATGACGAGCCTCTATAATTTAATATTATAATAGTAGTGTAATTATTGTATTTACAGAGAGAGATGTTTGTCCACAGCGGGTATGGATGTCTGTACCAATACAAGCGCTTATATGGGGGCCAGCGCGAATAATAATTAGGTCGAGGGTACCTCCGCTTGGGTATAGTGGATAATGGTAAATTTGCGAAATGCGAACAACCCACGTCTTAAAGGGGTGAAGACTTAGCATTTACTCTCATAACAGAAAACTCGTAAAACAGTCGTACGGGCGCTGGTCGCCACATGGGAATTTGAGGGGGATAAACCCTTTTGATTGTTTCTAATACAGATCATGTTCAAAAGAAATATCTGGAGAATATACCATTACGTTTTGGAAAGTTATCTAGTATTCTGGAGATACAGACGCAATGGAGTCTTCGCTTGAGCCATCTGAGTCGAAAACGTCGTCACGGTCAGCTTCAGAACTTAAGCACCCTCCAAATCTGGGTGAAGTCCAGGTGCTCGTTGAGAATTGGCACGTACTGGGGCTCTAGCCCTGCGGTTGGAAATGTCGTTCAGAAGACGAACATTCTCTCGGCTTTGTCTTTCGACAACAGCGATAAACTGTGTCACGTCTGGGTGGGCTATCAAGAAAGCTTCATTTAAGGTGCGGTAGTATCGCTCAAGTGGATTGTTGGTGCGGTTGGCAATATCTTCACGCAGACCGTAAATGTTCCACCACTCTGGCTTGAACTTGATAATCCACGTTTGCTTGAAATATTTCCAAAACTGTTGCCAATTTTTCTTTAAGTATACGATGTTTTCATTTTCACAGTCCCTCTTGATTATAGCCCTGACGTCACGAGTGGTGCGATTGATCAAAGATCATTACAATCACTAAATGGTAAAAAGGCACTGGGACACACCGGTAAGTGGCGTCGATGAACACTGAACATTGGCGTTGCTTTGTACGATCCATCAACTGTGGGTGCGCCCAGCCGATTACACGATGGAGCACTTCATCTTCGTAATACGTAACGTGGAACTGGAAAAACTTGAGTCCGGGACTGAATTCGACATCACTCAGAGGTTCGCTCTCAATGCGTCCAAACACATCACGACCAAACTGTTTCGTTCTAGTTCGATAAAGCCGACCCAAAACTTGTTTTTTTGTCGCTCCTTGAACAATGATGTTGTCGTCGTTGTAGAATTGGTCCCGAATAGTTTGCCACACTTCCGTCGGAGTCAGTGTGACGTCGCAAAGACCTAATTCGTCGGTGGAAAGCAGCATTTGCTGTTTCCAGTTCACAAAAACGGATGTGGGTCCTGTAGGAACGCGGTGGATTTCGGGAACGCAATCTGACATGTGAGTGCCCTGGACCACAGCATTCCCGCTCGAAACGAAGAGCTTGGCTTTGCATTTGGTCCTTCGATAGACGCTACACCGGTAGTGCTTAGTCGATTCCCCGTGATACCAGGCGTAAGTGTACCCTCGGTAATGAACGATGTTGGTTCCAGGCACATTGATTGCTGCCCCATATCTTGAATGTTGTTGTCTGTCTCGGTCGCCCGACCACCGTTCTCAACATCCACATCAGATGATGGTGTGCCCGATAAAACCAAGGTCGTCTCCGATGGTGCATCAGAGCCGGCATAATCGGATGAGCTGGACAGTGATGGAAGTGCCAAATTGTCGTGGATCATGATGGCGTAGAGGGAAGCGAAGCGAGGCTTGGGAAAAGGATTGAGTGAAGAACGGAAAATTGCGAACTCACGTTGTTAAGGATCAATTTTTCCTTTGTTTACTTCTCTCTGATGGCTGCTCTTTCGCGACTTAATATGGAATCGCGTAGTTGTCGGTTGTGCCCATGATTCCGTTGTTGTATGAACGTTCATATCGTCGTTTGCTCGGTTGCACGGTTCTAAATGTGTGCGTCCACGAGTGCACAACTCTTCCCTGTCGCAAGTACGACGTGCGTTCATGTTCAGTCGCACATCGGTCGGGGATACGCGGTGGGATAAATAATGTAATTTAACGTTTTCAGCCAATCATGGCCCGACCTTTTTTGTCTGATAATTGATTGACCCATAGTTGACCAATAAAGCGAGTTGACCCAAATTTGACCCAAAAGCGGAGTTGACCCATTCTTGACCTGCGCCAAATTTGACCCAAAAAGGGCTACCCTTTCCTGTCGCTTTACACATTTGTTTTACCACCCCTTTTGTACTTACTATCCTTTATCCTTTAGCATCCTATCTAATCCATAAGCACTATCACATAGCATCATTAAAAGGCAAGGCATTACAGTTAATAGGCCATATGTTTTGTCAGTGGTTGTCGTATAGAATTAGACCATATAGATACTATTAAAGCAGTATCAGATGTACTGATTGACACGATCCGTCGTGACCGAATACTGGCTCAATTTATCCACGGTATATATGCTTAAGAAAACTGCTTCCAAGCTTTATCAGTCGTATTATGTTCGCGCTATGATGTTGAATGAGAAGATCTACCACAACTAACGGAAACCAATACATCTCTAAAGTATTGTTGTAGACATAAACAACTACATGAACTTGAACTGAATTTGCAGCAAAAATATCACTATCTAGATTGTCTACGCTATGATATCCTAACAACTTTTCATCAATGGTCTGTGAGCACTGTGTCTTGGTGCACCGTTGTGAATTCGTTGCTATAAACTACCACAATTGGAGGTGGGTTGCTCTTAGCGAGAAGGAAGAACACAAGCTGTGATATGACATTGCCGTATTAGCTGAGTTACTAATGAGTTACTATAGGTTTGGACAAACGGAATGCAATGCATTCTCCGAGTTATCGGGTCCTTTCCATCGACTAAGTTTAGGTATTCTCGGGTCCTCAGCGGATTCCGAAAACCAATCTTATTTTTTTTGGGTACTCAAAGTACGATATTTTTGGCTCACAGCAAATTGTGAAAGTTGATAGGGTCATATCTTAATTTCCGATATATGTGATAGCTGATCATCGTTTGTATTTTATCAGTTGATGTAACCTCTATGAAATCGTGCAGACGATATGATATCCTCCCAAATTCCATACTGTCAAGATCGTAGAAAATCGTTAGCTACACTGTGACGTAACATATTGTGATTCTTCTATACTGTGTGTCACCAGTGTTGGGCAGTGACCCGCAGGATCGTCTAGTCGATGCGAGAGCGAGAAGATAAGACGACTGTTGTTGGCAGACGCTTCAGTACATGATGTGATGACGAGTGCGTATTTGATTGGAGCGTTTCACTGATGACACGGGATTATTTTACCCTGGTGTGCCACAGTGAACAAGCATACTTAATGCAATTAAAACGGCTCTGTTACTAGGTGCCAGCACTGTCAACTCTAGTGGAGTCAATTCAGTTGTTAATAGCGAGATTTGAAACTGCTATCAATTCACACGCAGCGAAATGCAACTTAAAGATGTCCGCAGCTCTGAAGAACATCGCAGGCTAAACAGAAGTATAGTTGTTACACCCAAACGACAGCGTTATGCCTTCCCAAGCTAAATTCCTAGAGATTATGAACTGAAGTGATTATTTTTCAATCTTAACCGTGTACTAAATGCGCACATTTCATGCGTCTGTGTCATTTCTAAAAAGAACCATTATAATCCAATCATCGGTGTCGGTTTCGAAGCCATGTCAGGATACAAACAAAGACGGAAACGTTGTGCGAAGTAAATAATTACAAAACCGCTGTAAATATTATAATAGTAGAATATGCCGTGATAGAATTTATGTTAGAAGGAAATGTGATGTAATTGTATATACAAAAATACAGAATAGGGGGAGTCGAACTTCTCAAACGAGCGATAAATAATGAGCAGAAATAATGCACATATATGAGCGAGAAACTACCGATAAGATGAGCCGAAACTGAATGGGGGACTCACATTTCGCTTATTTATTTAACTTGAACTTAGCTAAGAAATGATTTACAAAACAGTCAGATCAGATTTGGACGTGAGGGACGCTCGACAATGCCGAAGCAAAGTGATAGGCAGAGCTTTCTACAGGAGTTGGTGGAAATCCTAGCTGTCGCGGCACTGGAGGAGGAGTACGACGACATACTTGGACTGGCAAACAGTGATGGGGAAGAGGACTTATTGCTCTTTTCAATAGCAACTGAAGCATCCGAACTATTACAACTTGTACAATCGTCCAGGTATTTAGTTAGAAGAGAGCGATCGATAAAGAGCACGGTTTTCAAAGCTGATGCCTTTCGATACTCAATTTCAGATTCGCGGTTTCGTGGCATTACTAGGATGGACAGACGAACGTTTTCACTTGTCGTCGATGAGATTAAGGGCAACCCAGTCTTTTCTAACAATTCGTACTGTTCACAAGCAGAAGTTTGGATGCAACTAGCTGTAGCCCTTGACCGCTTTGCAAATTACGGTACAGGTGCGTCTCTGAGCAGATCTCAAGGCCTCTGGGGCATTGATAAAGGGACTGTCGATGACTACACGGACAGGGTTGTGACTGCCCTAAACGATCTCTCCGAGGCGTATGTACGATGGCCAAGCGAAGCGGAGCGGAGGAAATCATCACGAAGTATGACATCACTTGGTTTTCGTGGTTGTGTAGGGTTTATTGATGGGACGACAATACCTCTTGCCCAAAAGCCTGCAAAAGACGGGGAGTGTTTTTTTGACCGGAAACATCGCTATAGTTTAAACGGACAAGTGGTGTGTGACTGGCGGCGCCGGATTATTGCTTTCTTTCGTGGATGGCCGGGATCCTGCTCAGATAGTACTATCTATCAGGAAATGACTCTATCCAAAGACGAATTCAAGCATCATTTCTTTTCCTGCGGCGAATATTTACTTGCGGATTTCGCATACCCAGCCGACTTAATGCGTAATTCAATTGTCCCTGCTTATAAGTCGAATGTACGTGGTACAGACATCGAAGACTTCAACACTTGCGTTGCTCACGCTCGTGTTGTGAATGAGCACACTATTGGAGTTTTAAAGAATAGATGGGGGTCGCTGAAGGAGCTACGGACACAGATTAACCGAGAAGAGAGCATGGAAAGCGTTTTAAAGTGGATCACGGCATGCATCACACTTCACAACATGATGATTGATTTTAATGACGAATGGAGTGACTCTGAGCGTTCTTCTAGCGAGGAGGAGGATGACGAAAACTGCACCTTTGACTACGACGATGATGACCCTTTTCTCTTTCGACGTGATTTAAAACGGCGGGCCATCGTCAAAGGCCGCGAGCCTGGAGGAATTCTATGGTTGCGTTCCCAACAAGCATTGCTATGATATTTTACCTGTACTTAGAGATTAGGATTCGTTTTATTAACACTTTAGTAAGGTTGAAAACGTGATGGTTACACAAGTATTCTTTTTTCGTTCTATGTATTCTTCAAGCAATGCATATCCAACCGTGCTACAGCATAACTATTGCAATGTCCTTAGTTTCCTGGACATCATTTACGATAGCGAACGCGCATCTTGGTCTTGTTTTCGCCATACCCATCTCATCAAATTCCTAGCAAAATTTCTTCACGAACGCCTCTATATCATCGGCCGATTTGCCCTGACGGAGAAGTTCCAGCACAAGTTCCTGCCTGCGCTGCGCTAGGCGCTCTTCTTGCTCACGTACACGCTGCTCAGCTTCCATTTCTCGTTGTAGCTGTGCTTCTGCTTGCTTTTGATTCTACTGGCGACGTTCTTCTTCTAGTTTCTGCTGAAGATAATCGATCTTTGCTTCCGTGTTTCGAGCATATGCTGTTGATAGATTGATTCGAGTTTCGTAAGCATTTGTTGGCGCGGTTTTAGTAGTCTTCCCATCCGATATTCTCTGACTCTTGTTAATTTTTACTTGCTTCGAATTTCTGGGAGCGGAGCTCGACCGTTTCCGTGTTTGTGCATTAGAATCCTGGCTAGAATCGACGTCTTCGAGCCTTTTCGTCGTTGATGAAGCCTGGATTGCTTTGGAAGAAGAGGCCAATGATGGAGCAGGCGTAATAGTGGGGTTTGACCCCTGTTCCACCAATTTCTGAGAAGGCGAGGCTGTCAACTGGGTTGGTGTTGATAGTGAGGCCAGTTGGGACTGAGCTGCAGGAACGAAAGTCAGCTCCTCATTAACCCAACAATCATTCTCAACGGAACATATAACATCAGCACAACCGCTCTCTGTGTCCTGGGAGTTGTCGGAGGTGAAATTAGAGCAGGTTGACAGCGAAGGTAATCCTAGCTCCACAGTTGCAGATGGTGTTACGTTTGCCTTCATTTCGAAAAGGGCCCTCATGCGGCTAAAGTGGGGGCATTTATGCTCCAATTTCTGCTGGAAGGATATTCCACAAGCCAGTTCGCGCTTAGAGAGTCCTGCACCAGTATCTGATTGGCTCATCTTTAGAGTCTTCCGGAATCGCCGCATGTAAGTTCGCCACCTTTGCTCCATGTTCCGGGCTGTCAGTTTTCTCAACGCTAAAGTGGTCGTATTTCGTTTAAGATGACTCACAAGTGCATTGAACGCGTCCATTTTTTTACTTTGCGCTTTCCACCAACTTTTGTCTTTTCACTTGTGCCATGAATGGCCGAAAAGTTCTCCGGTACTTCCATCCAGCTCACAATAATCTGATAATCATCGCGCGATAGGTGGGCCTTCTTGATTTGTCCTTCGTCTTCACCTTGGTCCTCTTCATCTCCGCTCTCGTCTCCCACCTCCTCTTCATCTTCGTCCTCCTCCATTGAACCAACTGCAGCCTCCTCTTGTCCTTGTGAGGTAGATTCAAAAGAATTCATCACGTACCAAATCACGAAGTTGTGGTGTAGCGGGATCAGCAAAATCTGCGAGATCGCTAGATCCAACTTCCCACCAATGCCCGGACACCGACTAACGAAGGGGGTCCTCCGATGATCCGTGATCTGCTGAACTTGCTCACCTTGTGTACCCGTCGGTTGGGCTGGATCTTCCTCTCTTGGTGACTGCTAAGTTGCTCGATCGGTGTTAGTTGAACGTCTTGGCGTGACGTTGGGGTCGTAGAGTAGCGTGGAAGTCTTCACACCACTCGCCAGTAGTAGATCCGGAGTCCAAGCGATTAGATCAAGCTTGGATCCGGCGGCCTAGATCTGGATCCGGCCTTGTAGTAGTTCCTTTGTAGTAGATTTCCCTTTACGCGGGGTCCTTTGATTGCTTGGCGCTTCCTATAGCGCGATCTTGATCGTTGAGAAACCGAAGATCTACCGGCTAAGCAATTAATACCGGGATCTTGGATCTGCACTTAGGGTAAGATACTAGGAGGTTGGATCTAGCCAATATATTATCTAGATATTATCAGCCACCCTAGATCTATACACCTAAATCGCTATTAATACCGTAGGGCCAATGTAGTTCCCGTTTCCAGGCGCGTAGCGGAGCACTTGTGTCGTACGATGCAAATTCGGTTCTGATTTAATGTTTAGACCTATCCCATCCTGTATCCTATCCTTAACGACACATCGACTGATTACGCTATCCTGATCCTTGTCCTTTCTTGTCCTCACCATCCTGGCAGTCGACATCTTTGCAGATCACCTTGGATCTGAACCATAAACATCAGATCACTAGTCGCAATATCGTGATCTGGACTGCTCCTTTCTCCAATATCGTAATCATCCACCGTAATGTCCAGATCACACGTCTCCCGAGTCAGATCATGCCTTATTAAGGCTAGATCATGCTGATCCCATCTCAGGTCAGCTAGATCTCCTTGATCTTGTTGATCTGGGGTTTCCATGCATGATCCGGTGACAATACTTCGTGATAATCATAATTATAACATATCCGAGCTTATTCCATGCCGTTAATCCCCCAATCATCGTTCATCTTTGCCATAATATCCCTAGATCCCGGATCACTCGGATCCGCCTATGGATCTAGGTTCATGAGCCTTGATCCACATTCCCCGAATAGACCCACCTATGTGAACCGATCTGGTCTTCACGGATATAGATTATAGCCTAGATCTGGACATCTAGGCCTAGATCACCAGTTTCCACAGATTATATAGACATACTGTTGTACCCACATTACAATCACGCAAGTCCCACATCATCCATATCCATACGAGATCTTCCCAGCTCTTCGGATCTGGATATAGATCGTATGTCAATACATCTATCACGTCCCGCTCAAGGTGTCACTAATCTCCATCAATCTTATCCATCAACTGGATCCATCACCGGATCCACCCACATCAGCTCGTCATCTACTCCAATCACATCACGTCAGGTCCGATCACGTCCAAATCGGATCTTTCCTGGATACTCCAATGCCAAATCTTTCAAATCCACTTCACCACAGCCGCCTCCTGGTCGTCAGTTGTAGTTGCATAACAACTTCACTGCGTCCATTCTTCAAATCACCTCGTCCAACTCAAGTTTCTCCACTCCTTCAACTCTGCTCGTAATGTCGGATCATGATCACGACGGATCTCAGCACGGATCTGGTCACCCGGATCCCATTTCGCCCCGATCGGAGATCGGCGGCCCAACCGGAGACACGGCCGCGGATCACAGTCGATCCATCGCCACCCTACGCCGTCAAGTGTTGTACTTAAGCAACGAGCTCCGGCAGGCCACTCGTCGAGCGGATGAAGCCACGGATCTAAACCGTGAGCATATCTGCTCCCTCGAGTCTCTCGAGATGATAACCGTGAGCATATCTGCTCCCTCGAGTCTCTCGAGATGATGTGTGCCAATCAAGGCCGAGAGATCGGGCACTATCGGACCGAGGTGAGTCGCCTCCGAGAGGAGCGTGACAACCTTCAAGCTTCGCTGGAGTCTGATCGCGTTGTCCACATGGAACCATCATCCGCGGCGCCCGAGATCTCGGCCCTGGAAGCCCAGATCGCCGACCTCAATCATGATCTCGATCGACGGATGGATGAGATCCGCCACCTAGAGGCTCACATCGACGATCTGGCTCGAGATCGTGGCAGTCTGGAGTATACCATCCACCATCTCGCCTCAGAGATGACACAGGCAGGTGGGGAGATTCTGGATCTCCAACAAGCCAACCACGATCTGGATCGAGAGCGGGAGGATGCCGAATCCACCTTATCCGCGACGGAGGAAAGTCTGCGCAGGACCCGATCTGAACTGGATCGGGTTGAAGCAGAGCTACTTCTGTCTCGATCCGATGGCACTGATCGCGGATCTTCGGGTTCTGATCCCCAGTCTCGGCAGACAGATCTCTTGCCCACGGGGCCTACCCAAGCCGATCTCGACCAGATTGCTCGGGAGCGCGACTCTTTGCAAGCTCAGATCCGTGCGCGAGATGCTGAGATCTTGTCAGCGCAGCGGACTATGGGGTTATTACAGTCGGATCTGGCAGCCCATCGGGCTAGATCGGCTTCAGATACGACCCGGCTGCAGACGCTGGAGGGTGATCTGACCCGAGCGCGTCATGATGTCGAGGTAGCCCAGAAGGCCTATGCAGATCGGGAGCGTACTATCACTGAGAATCAGGCTCAGATCCGTACTCTTTCCCGAGATCTAGGCAAAGTGGTCCGTGAACGTGATGCTCTCCGTCATGAATACACTGCCGCCTTCCAACGCCTCTCGTCCATCTCGGCCACCATCGGGGCGCCTCCTCCTCAGACCCAATTGCGTCTGGATCCTGGATCCGACACGGATCAACCCGCGGGAGGGATCCCACGCTCTCCCTCTGCGGAGACTTCCGGCAGCGAGGATCAGGACGTCGACGCCTCCAAATCCAAGCGATCTCGCAGCAGATCTAGCTCGCCTTCCCCTTCACGGCCTCAGAAGAAGCGATCCGTTCCTCTCGAGGCGGAGGATGAGTCCATGGATGAAGAGGACAAATCCGAGTTTGATCTGGGTGGAGGATCTGCCGGAGAAGGATCGCCTCCCCCAGATCAAGCCTCAACTCCCCCCTCCAAAGATGGTGGACCTAGTCAATCATCCGGCGAGGTGATTGAGGTCGGATCTGGATCCGATGAGGAGGAGGAGGAGGAGGAGAACGCGGAAGTGGCCGATGACCTCTACGAGGCCCAAACATTGATGGCCATTTCCCAATCCCGATCTGAGGCTCGTCGTCGAGATCATGCGTCTCCCCAACGCCGATCAGCAGCCGGATCCGGCGGATCTCCTGGTGGATCCGATGGATCGGGCTCCGATGCGGGATCTGGGGATCAGAGCAATGGGCCTGGTCCTGCGGGCGGATCTGGCCCCGCCAATCCGCCCCCTGGACGTCAGCCTCCCCGGATCACCTTCGTCCCTCAGGCTCCATTTCCTGAGGGTCGTTGTATTCCCGGTCGGCGGATTGTCCGAGTCATGGCTGCCGCCGACATAGATCCATGGATTGAGTCCCGGTTGGCAAATCAAACCTTGATCGCCATGACTGTGAACTTCCTGTTCCCGATCTTACCTTTCCGGCCTGACTGGATCTTCCCCCATCGGCCGACGATCTACACATCCCCGACGGCCCCAGCTTTCTGTGGTCATTTGATCACAGAAGCCAACGTAAAAGCATTACAAGCGGCGGAGCCTTGGCAGGTGATCCGGAACACCTTGCCTCCGATATCCTTCGAGGCCGATGTTGGTGGCCGACTTGGGATCTTCATCCGACAGTACCGTGATTTCGAGGCTTCGGAGCTGATCGCGTACTGGGAATCGACCCACAAGTTCCCGATCACCGCGGCCATGATCACACAGTCGCCGTGGCTGGGATCTTTCGCCAAACAGCGTAACAATCGGAGATCCCACGCCGGCAATCGGTGGAAGCGTATGCTGCTCACGCTGATCCAGGCCATGATCGAGGGGTGGTGCGATCTGGATCCACTCCTGGATCCATTCTTCCTCCACTTCCCCAAGCGGACTGACGAAGTGGCCTGGTATCCCGGGATCGAAGCCAGACGTGCTAATCTGGCCGATCCGCAGCTTAATCGTCGGGAGCCCACTGATCTGCTGGAGGCGTTAGCGGAGGCCGACACGGCGGATCCTTGGCGCAACCATTATCGTGATCATACTGCGGATCACCCATCGCGCCATCTTCCTCGTCTGGATCGTAAGTTCTTCGGTCTCCAAGTAGCGCAACCACCGGCCAGTAGCTAGATCATGACTAGCTCTCTTAAGTGATTTGTCTCCTTCCATAACTTCTTTCAATATATGTTCGATGATTTTGACTTGTATACTTCCCATTTGCCTCGATCCATTCTCATAGAGTCGTGATTTACCTCGATCCGCTAGGATCTCTGGATCCCGGGACTTGACCTTCCATTATCATCGCCTTTCACGTGTATATATGCATGCCCCTTCCTCCGATCTACATCCTTCATGTAGATCCTTCAACCGATTTCACCACGACAACAACCAGCTCGTTATCGTGGATTGCGGCCTCACGATTCCTCTTGAGATTACATCACACCGAATCGATTGTGATTCGTGCGATCTCGCAGGAACTCATGCAGCAGAGCGCCACAGTTGAGATCTGCTTCATCCACCCAAGTTGGATCGTCATATCCTCGCCAATGTACGAGGAATTCTCGGTAGATCCGTCCATATCTCGTTCTTCTCCCTGATCTCATATCTGTGATCTTTTCCACTTCATACTCATCGGGATCGCGATCTTGGATCCAGCTATCCCCTGGTAATAGATCTTCATCAAAATCCAGACGATCTCGACTCTCCACATTGAGTCGCATTAGTGGCCGATCTGGATATTCTTTCACGAGCTTCAACTTGTTCACGTGTACCATAGGGAAAATATGATATCCGGATCCGGCGATCTCCAATTTCACCGCATGTTCGCCAACTTTCTCCACAATCCGGAATGGTCCATGCCACAAGTGTGCCAACTTCTTAGCATATCCCTCCTTTACTCGATCTAGGTATAGCCACACTCGAGATCCGACCTCGATCTGATGCGGGCGGATCTCCTGGTTGTGTAGATCCGCTCGATCTGAGATCGCCTCTCGCAGTCGTTGATTAACCTGTTCTCGAACTTGTTGATAATACCGCTGGATCTGATACCTCCACCGTCGTGGATCCCGATCATGTCTTCGCGTACTTCCCACCGGGATCACCGCTTCCAAGGTGGATCTAGGATCCCACCCATGTACCATATAGAAAGGTGTTTCTCCTCGGATCCGATCATGCGCGGTGTTGATCGCGAAGGTAATCCTCTCTGCATACTCGTCCCAATCTCGTTGATCCAGATCCTGCACATACATCTTAATCGCCCGAGTTGTGGTTTGGACCATTCGTTCTGCAGATCCGTTAGCTTGGGGGCGATATGCCATTGTGGCACGTTGACGTTGACCCAAGATCTTATTAAACGCTCGGAAAAATCGGACATAAATCCTGGTTCACGATCATGTCTAATCGCTTCGCTGGCCCCAAATCGTCGGAAGACACATTCTTCGTATGATTCGGCGACAGTCTGAGCAGTCCTTGATGAGCTGGCTTTCGCGATCACATATCCAGTAAATAGATCTTCAAAGATCAATAATTCTGTATTCCCTTTGTGCGATCTGGGTAACGACGGGATGTGATCCATAGCTATGATCTGGAAAGGATACGTTGCCTGAAGGTTACCTGGCGACTCTCCTTGGATCTGAGGTTTACTTTTGCCGGTCTCACAATCCACACACTCACCCACGTATCTTTGGACACTCTTATACAGACCTCTCCAATGGAAGTGACCCGGATCCGCTGATAAGTTCGGCCGATCCCTTGATGTCCACCTTCTAGGCTCACATGGTAGTGATGTAGTATGTCCTGATATAGAGTTTCCGGGATCACTAGTCGCATCAGCTTATCTCGATCTGCATCCGTCGGTCTCGTGGAGGGACAGTAGAACAGTAGATCATGGTGATCCAAATCATAATCGGCTGCTAGATTAGCATATGATTTGGCTTCTTGCTGAGTCAGATCTTGTAGATCTCCATTCAGATACTTCTTCAATCCCGAGATCCACGCCTCCTCGTCTTGGGCTTGTCGGATCCGATCGATCCTAAGATCCCGAACTATCTCTTCCCGTAATGATCGCGGATCCGAAATCGTCCGCGTCGTAGATCGCAAGCCTGATCGAGTTACTACCGCCGTGATCTGGGCTGCTTGATCCGTCCTCTTGACTACCAACACCTCATCCAATCGGTTCAACGTGATCAGATCCTGCTTATCCTCATCCGACTCAATCTTCACTCCACCTTGTCGCTGTAGCGCTGCACTAGCTAAACTGTCCGCACTGCCGTTCCAATCTCGTTTCACATGCACAAGTTCGTGATCTGGCCAGTCCCTCAGACGATCTAAAGCCCTTTGCTTGAGTAGGGTCAGACCGGGTGCCTTACACTCGATCTCACCCCTGATTTGTCGGATCACTAGATTAGAGTCGCCGCAGAACACCACTCGTTTGCGATCCACGGTACTCAACAGATCCAGACATAGTAACAACCCATGATATTCAGCTTCATTGACGGTAAGATCTTCCGCATAGGCTGATCTGGCCTGGATCACCGTCCATTCAGGCAACTTCCACAAGATCGCACTGTATGCGCCACCTCCACGCTTCACGCGGGCTGATCCATCGAAACTGACAACATACAGCTCCTCATCTGCTTGGATCACAGGGATCGGAGCTTGGATCTTCCGTCGTGGCTCTTTCTTGGGCGAGATCTGGATCAACGCTTCATCCACCATGGATCTGGGCGTGATACTAGCCGCAATCACCCCTAGGATCTCCTCTTCTCCTTTAACGCACTTCACAATCTCTAATGTCCACGGTGATAGCAGTGACGCCCATTGGCCTAATCGCCCTTGTAATCCGGTCGATCTAAATAACCAGGCCAACGTGGAGTATCTAGTCAGCACCCGGATCCGGCGTCCCACCAGCATGTTATACCCGAGATCCAGGATCCTTAGCAGCGCCAACACCTCCTTCTCCACTGGGCTATAATTCAGCTCGTTCGACTTCAGCGTCCGGCTCACGAAGGTGATCGGATAGTAGATCTGGTCGTACTCTTGCACGAGAGCTGCCGAGATCGCCCAATCACTCGCATATACGATCACCACAGCTTCCCGATCCACATCAAAATGACGTAGGATCGGAGTGGATGCGATCTTCGATTTGAGTGTCTCGAAGGCTCGATGAGCACGGATCCATCGTGGATCCACCTTATCTCCATCCAGTCTCCCCGGATCGGACGTCTCCGAGGCTTTTGGTTTTGGATCCGATCCTGGATCTTCCGCCAGATATAGTTGATCCAACTCTTTATGTTCCATACTTCGCTTGATCTGGATCCGCACATCATCCTTGGACATCGCGGCGAAATCGACCTCTCTCAATTCGTACAGCACGGCCGCGTAGATAGCATAGTCTTCGATAAATCGACTGTAATAATTCAAGCTGCCCAGAAAAGATTGCATCGATCTCAGCGATCCAGGAAATGCTAGATCCGTTAATGCCTCTAGATCCTTGGGATTCGCCTCCAGTCCATCTTTCGAAACGCGATGGCCCAGATATTCCACTTTATTCATACCCCAGAAACTCTTCACCACACTGATCGACAGATTCCACTTATCGCACGCCTCCAGTAGGGCGTCCACTCGATCACATAGCTGATCCCAACTATCCGCTGGTATAAGGATGTCATCGATATACGATCTGCGTCCGATCACTGATGGCTTATCCGGATCATCGGCTTCTCCCACTTCAAACACATCTGTAGATCTTGGATCCGATCCGGGAGGAGGGATCCGAGTGAATCCATATAGGGCGTTGTCGATCAGACGTTGGTAGATCTGCGGTGCATTCTTCAAGCCGAACGGCATACGATTCCATTCGAATAGCCCAAATGGGGTAATGAAAGCCGAGATCGCTCGAGCTCGATCTGTCATAGTCACCACCCAGAATCCACTGGCCATATCCAAAGAGCAATACCACAGGACTTTATCCAGATCTTCTAGAAGATCGTTGATCAGGGGCATAGGGTAGACCATCAGTTGAGTAAGACTATTGACCAGACGGTAATCAATACACAGCCTGATATCTACCCCATTCTTCTTCACGATCACCACGATCGGTGAGGCCCAGGGTGATCTGGAATAGCCGATCATCTTAGCTGATAATAACCCTTTGATCAGCTCTGATAACTTCTCGCGGAATCGAGGAGCGATCTTCCTCACTCGTTGGGCGATTGGCTTAGCGTCTCCCACATCGATATCACACACCACACCCCTTGCGGCCGGTGGTAGAGCATTTCCCTTTCCGATGAGAAGATGTCGATATTTCCAGATCCCCTGACGTAATCGTTCGATCTCCGCCGTAGTCTGGATCCCTAGATCTCCAACTTGGATATCCTCAATCTTCACCTCATCCGTGGTGGGGTTGATCTCTGGAAGGATCGCCATCTCTTGATCTACATCTTCCGCATACAGATCATTACCTTCATGGTAATGTACCTCCGGATCCGGCTCTTGATCTGGGGAATTTTTTCGATCCTCTGGGAGCGCCTCCTGTATCGGGATAGATAACTGTTCGAGTGGATCTCTTTCAGCTGATCCTCCCGTCACTGGATCCAAATCATCCGCCTTTACCTGATCCATATTTTGGTTTATCACCTCGGTCTCTACTGGTTGGATCGGAGTTCGATCCTGCGGATCTATTCCTGCTGATGTTTGATCTTCGGTCGTCAACACTGGTTTTACCTGTATCTGCGAGATCTCGGGTCGTTTCAGGATGCCACGAGGTAATGGGTAGGAGGGTCGATCCACCATCGGCTCTGCGGATTCCATCAAGATCTCATCATGCTCGGATCTTCCTTCCACCGTGGCTTCCAGAGCCAGATTTTGCCATTCCATATACCGACGTGACCCCACCGAGACAAATCCTGGCATCCGGGGAATGTGATCACCCGATAGCCAGATCCCAACTCTCACATCTTCTTGCAATATGATCGCCTTATCGCTCACGTTGGTGATCTGCAGATACCGTCTCTTCCCGAGGCCTTTTACCACCGTGGGTACCCAACGATCTCCCCGGGTGACCCAGAACTTCTCGTGATCTGACATCCGGAGATGTAACCGAAGTTCCACTGATTGTCCGATCTCGATCTGGATATGTTCTCCTACAGTTACCAGCCTGGCCTTGTCGCTGTAAAGCTGCCGACGCCCACTAAGCTGGATCCGCACCTCATCAGGTAAACTTATAGATCCATAGGCCAGATCCAATCGGATCCCCGCCGGTACCATGAAATCCATACCCAGGATGGCATCTTGACCTGCCAGATCTCCAACCCAAATATCGAAAAAGTAAACCAGCGATCCAGCCATAGTGATCTTGATCCGGGTTCTTCCTTCTGTCCTGTAAACACTTTCGCCAATCCCAACGCAATCTTGGATCTGGCTCGTATCGATATAGCACCCAACCTTACGAGCAAAGGCCGTATCCACTATGGATACTTCGGCGCCTGTATCTAAGAGCAAGATCCCTCTCTCATTGTTGATCTTACCAGTGATCTTGGCTTGTCGGAACCATTTTCCCGGGGCATAGTGTTTCCAATATCCCCGAGATTCTCCTGGCAAGAGATCCATAACTTCGGATCTTCGGATCTCCTTGATCTGACTTGGCTTTTGAATCACTGGTATATCCTCCTGATCTGTGGGCTGGAACCACAGATCTGGATCCCGTTGCTTCCAATAACCCCTTATCTCTCCTGGGTGGAGATCCACCATCATGGTCACTTCGGATCTGGAGTAATCGTCCGCCTGGCGGACACTTGAGATTGCGACAGCACGGTTTCCATTCAGATCACATGTATTATCGCGTAGATCTGGGATCCTATTACCCTGATCTACCGATCTCTTGTTCACAAATGCATAGATGCAATATCTAGAGCGCTCGGCTCGTACCGGATTCCAACCCGGCGAGCGTCCTAGTTTAACATCTTCTCTGCAGATTCCGGAAGCATACCTGCATGTTTGGCTGGGTTGAACCATTGGCGGATCTGGTTGTAAACTCTTCCATAGGACATTTTCCCATATCATGTAATTCCCCGCACCCCCGGCACACAAAGAGGCAGTGATCCGCCGGATGTCCTCGCTTGCCACACTTATGACAAGTAAGGCGTCTCCAGCATCCTAGATCTGAATGCTTTTGGATCCACAGTGCGAGCAACGGTTCCGATCGGATCCGCCGCTCTGGATCCGGGATCTATGATCCGGTGGGTTTGATCTGTCGACTTGTGGGTGATTGGTACTTGCTCGACCTTCTCCATACCAGATTCCACTTTTGGAGTGACATCCTGCTCGCTGCCAGGTAGATCCGCCGATGATTGTCTCCATCCGAGTCAGATCCATCCGATCCGTCGGATCCGGACTCAGATTCAGACTCCATGGTCCGGATCTGCACCGCGCGGACATGTTTTGTCGTAGCTGCAGGTGCTGGATTAGTTGCCTTCTGCCGGTACTTGCTAGATCCGAACGCGGCTTTTCTTCTGTCTGCTTTGCACGTTCACGGGCTCGTAGCACTTCTTCGAGATCATCCGCGTCGGATAGTCGTAGCAGAGTCAGCCTGTCAGCTAGATCTTGATCTTCCAAAGTTTCGATATAGTGATCCACATGTTCGCGTCGATCTTTCGCATTACCATCCTTGATCTTCAACTTTGCGCGTAATCCGGCGACATTAAGACGGTAAGATAATCGAGGGAGATTCTTCCGGTCGACGTCGAGCGTGATAGTACTGTCTGGCCACTGATACCCCCAATCCGCAGTACTGGATTTGGAAAGCTCGAAGCAGATCCGACCATTTGTTACGGGTGGATCTGCTTTGTTCGATACCATTCTTGGCGGATCCGCCAATAGATCCGCAAAGGTCAAACATTTTTCTTCATCGGAGGCTTGATCTCGCATAAACGCTGATTTCACTTTTCCAATCCACGCTCTGGCTCGATCTTCGTCTTG
>VOQZ01002068.1:0-53886 GCA_008079305.1 Phytophthora palmivora
ATCTGGCAGCCCATCGGGCTAGATCGGCTTCAGATACGACCCGGCTGCAGACGCTGGAGGGTGATCTGACCCGAGCGCGTCATGATGTCGAGGTAGCCCAGAAGGCCTATGCAGATCGGGAGCGACTACTATCACTGAGAATCAGGCTCAGATCCGTACGCTTTCCCGCGAGATCTAGGCAAAGTGGTCCGTGAACGTGATGCTCTCCGTCATGAATACACTGCCGCCTTCCAACGCCTCTCGTCCATCTCGGCCACCATCGGGGCGCTCCTCCTCAGACCCAATTGCGTCTGGATCCTGGATCCGACACGGATCAACCCGCGGGAGGGATCCCACGCTCTCCCTCTGCGGAGACCTCCGGGCGAGGATCAGGACGTCGACGCTCCAAATCCAAGCGATCTCGCACAGATCTAGCTCGCCTTCCCCTTCACGGCCTCAGAAGAAGCGATCCGTTCCTCTCGAGGCGGAGGATGAGTCCATGGATGAAGAGGACGAATCCGAGTTTGATCTGGGTGGAGGATCTGCCGGAGAAGGATCGCCTCCCCCAGATCAAGCCTCAACTCCCCCCTCCAAAGATGGTGGACCTAGTCAATCATCCGGCGAGGTGATTGAGGTCGGATCCGGATCCGATGAGGAGGAGAGGAGGAGGAGGAGAACGCGGAAGTGGCCGATGACCTCTACGAGGCCCAAACATTGATGGCCATTTCCCAATCCCGATCTGAGGCTCGTCGTCGAGATCATGCGTCTCCCCAACGCCGATCAGCAGCCGGATCCGGCGGATCTTCTGGTGGATCCGATGGATCGGGCTCCGATGCGGGATCTGGAGATCAGAGCAATGGGCCGGGTCCTACGGCGGATCTGGCCCCGCCAACCGCCCCTGGACGTCAGCCTCCCCGGATCACTTCGTCCCTCAGGCTCCATTTCCTGAGGGTCGTTGTATTCCCGGTCGGCGGATTGTCCGAGTCATGGCCGCCGCCGACATAGATCCATGGATTGATGTCCCGGTTGGCAAATCAAACCTTGATCGCCATGACTGTGAACTTCCTGTTCCCGATCTTACCTTTCCGGCCTGACGGATCTTCCCCATCGGCCGACGATCTACAACATCCCGACGGGCCCCAGCTTTCTGTGGTCATTTGATCACAGAAGCCAACGTAAAGCATTACAAGCGGCGGAGCCTTGGCAGGTGATCCGGAACACCTTGCTCCCTCCTCCGATCTCCTTCGAGGCCGATTTGGTGGCCGACTTGGGATCTTCATCCGACAGTACCGTGATTTCGAGGCTTCGGAGCTGATCGCGTACTGGGAATCGACCCACAAGTTCCCGATCACCGCGGCCATGATACACAGTCGCCGTGGCTGGGATCTTTCTTCGCCAAACAGCGTAACAATCGGAGATCCCACGCCGGCAATCGGTGGAAGCGTATGCTGCTCACGCTGATCCAGGCCATGATCGAGGGGTGGTGTGATCTGGATCTACTCCTGGATCCATTCTTCTCCTCCACTTCCCCAAGCGGACTGACGAAGTGGCTGGTATCCCGGATCGAAGCCAGACGTGCTAATCTGGCCGATCCGCAGCTTAATCGTCGGGAGCCCACTGATCTGCTGGAGGCGTTAGCGAGGCCGACACGGCGGATCCTTGGCGCAACACATTATCGTGATCATACTGCGGATCACCCATCGCGCCATCTTCCTCGTCTGGATCGTAAGTTCTTCGGTCTCCAAGTAGCGCAACCACCGCCAGTAGCTAGATCGTGACTAGCTCTCTTAAGTGATTTTTCTCCCTCCATAACTTCTTTCATATATGTTCGATGATCTTGACTTGTATACTTCCCGTTTGCCTCGATCCATTCTCATAGATCGTGATCTACCTCGATCCGCTAGGATCTCTGGATCCCGGGACTTGATCTTCCATTATCGTCGCCTTTCACATCATATATGCATGCCCCTTCCTCCGATCTACATCCTTCATGTAGATCCTTCAAACCGATTTCACACACGACAACAACCAGCTCGTTGTCGTGGATTGCGGCCTCACGATTCCTCGTGAGATTGCATCACACCACGAATCGATTGTGATTCGTGCGATCTCGCAGGAACTCATGCAGCAGAGCGCCACAGTTGAGATCTGCTTCATCCACCCAAGTTGGATCCTCGTATCCTCTCGCCAATACACAAGGAATTCACGGTAGATCCGCCCATATCTAGTCCTTCGTCCAGATCTCATATCAGTGATCTTCTCCACTTCATACTCATCGGGATCGCGATCTTGGATCCAGCTATCCCCTGGTAATAGATCTTCATCAAAATCCAGACGATCTTGACTTCCCACATTGAGTCGCATTAGTGGTCGATCTGGATATTCTTTCACTAGCTTCAACTTGTTCACATGTACCATAGGGAAAATATGATATCCGGATCCGGCGATCTCCAATTTCACCGCATGTTCTCCAACTTTCTCTATAATCCGGAATGGTCCATGCCACAAGTGTGCCAACTTCTTAGCATATCCCTCTTTCACGCGATCGAGATATAACCACACTCGAGATCCGACCTCGATCTGATGCGGGCGGATCTCCTGGTTGTGTAGATCCGCTCGATCTGAGATCGCCTCTCGCAGTCGTTGATTAACCTGTTCTCGAACCTGTTGATAATACCGCTGGATCTGATACCTCCACCGTCGTGGATCCCGATCATGTCTTCGCGTACTTCCACCGGGATCACCGCTTCCAAGGTGGATCTAGGATCCCACCCATGTACCATATAGAAAGGTGTTTCTCCTCGGATCCGATCATGCGCGGTGTTGATCGCGAAGGTAATCCTCTCGGCATATTCGTCCCAATCTCGTTGATCCAGATCCTGCACATACATCTTAATCGCCCGAGTTGTAGTTTGGACCATGCGCTCTGCAGATCCGTTAGCTTGGGGCCGGTATGCCATCGTGGCCCGTTGACGCTGACCCAAGATCTTATTAAACGCTCGGAAAAAATCGGACATAAATCCTGGTTCACGATCATGCCTAATCGCTTCGCTGGCCCCAAATCGTCGGAAGACACATTCTTCGTATGATTCGGCGACAGTCTGAGCAGTCCTTGATGAGCTGGCTTTCGCGATCACATATCCAGTAAATAGATCTTCAAAGATCAATAATTCTGTATTCCCTTTGTGCGATCTGGGTAGCGACGGGATGTGATCCATGGCTATGATCTGGAAAGGATACGTTGCCTGAAGGTTACCTGGCGACTCTCCTTGGATCCGAGGTTTACTTTTGCCGGTCTCACAATCCACACACTCACCCACGTACTTTGGACACTCTTATACAGACCTCTCCAATGGAAGTGATCCCGGATCCGCTGATAAGTTCGGCCGATCCCTTGATGTCCACCTTCTAGGCTCACATGGTAGTGATGTAATATGTCCTGATATAGAGTTTCCGGGATCACTAGTCGCATCAGCTTATCCGATCTGCATCCATCGGTCTCGTGGAGGGACAGTAGAACAGTAGATCATGGTGATCCAAATCATAATCGGCTGCTAGATTAGCATAGGATTTGGCTTCTTGCTGGTCAGATCTTGTAGATCTCCATTCAGATACTTCTTCAATCCCGAGATCCACGCCTCCTCGTCTTGGGCTTGTCGGATCCGATCGATCCTGAGATCTCGAACTATTCCTCCCGTAATGATCGCGGATCCGAAATCGTCCGCGTCGTAGATCGCAAGCCTGATCGAGTCACTACCGCCGTGATCTGGGCTGCTTGATCCGTCCTCTTGACTACCAATACCTCATCCAATCGGTTCAACGTGATCAGATCCTGCTTATCCTCATCCGACTCGATCTTCACTCCACCTTGTCGCTGTAGCGCTGCACTAGCCAAACTGTCCGCACTGCCGTTCCAATCTCGTTTCACATGCACAAGTTCGTGATCTGGCCAGTCCCTCAGACGATCTAAAGCCCTTTGCTTGAGTAAGGTCAGACCGGGTGCCTTACACTCGATCTCACCCCTGACTTGTCGGATCACCAGATTAGAGTCGCCGCAGAACACCACTCGTTTGTGATCCACTGTACTCAACAGATCCAGACATAGTAACATCCATGATATTCAGCTTCATTGACGGTAAGATCTTCCGCATAGGCCGATCTGGCCTGGATCACCGTCCATTCAGGCAACTTCCACAAGATCGCACTGTATGCGCCACCTCCACGCTTCACGCGGGCTGATCCATCGAAACTGACAACATACAGCTCCTCATCCGCTTGGATCACAGGGATCGGAGCTTGGATCTTCCGTCGTGGCTCTTTCTTGGGCGAGATCTGGATCAACGCTTCATCCACCATGGATCTGGGCGTGATACTAGCCGCAATCACCCCTAGGATCTCTTCCTCTCCTTTGACGCACTTCACAATCTCTAATGTCCACGGTGATAGCAGTGACGCCCATTGGCCTAATCGCCCTTGTAATCCGGTCGATCTAAATAACCAGGCCAACGTGGAGTATCTAGTCAGCACCCGGATCCGGCGTCCCACCAGCATGTTATATCCGAGATCCAGGATCCGTAGCAGCGCCAACACCTCCTTCTCCACTGGGCTATAATTCAACTCGTTCGACTTCAACGTTCGGCTCACGAAGGTGACCGGATAGTAGATCTGGTCATACTCTTGCACGAGGGCTGCCGAGATCGCCCAATCACTTGCATATACGATCACCACCGCCTCTCGACCCGGATCAAAATGACGTAGGATCGGAGTAGACGCGATCTTCGATTTGAGTGTCTCGAAGGCCCGATGAGCACGAATCCATCGTGGATCAGCCTGGTCTCCATCTAGACTTCCGGATCCGACGGTTCCGCAGGCTTTAATGCCAGATCTGTTCCTAGATCTTCCTTCAGATCCAGTTGATCCAACTCCTTATATTCCATACTTCGCTTGATCTGGATCCGCACCTCATCCTTGGACATCGCAGCGAAATCGACCTCTCTCAATTCGTACAGCACGGCCGCGTAGATAGCATAGTCTTCGATAAATCGACTGTAATAATTCAAGCTGCCCAGAAAAGATTGCATCGATCTCAGCGATCCAGGAAATGCTAGATCCGTTAATGCCTCTAGATCCTTGGGATTCGCCTCCAGTCCATCTTTCGAAACGCGATGGCCCAGATATTCCACGTTATTCATACCCCAGAAACTCTTCACCACACTGATCGACAGATTCCACTTATCGCACGCCTCCAGTAGGGCGTCCACTCGATTACATAGCTGATCCCAACTATCCGCTGGTATAAGGATGTCATCGATATACGATCTGCGTCCGATCACTGATGGCTTATCCGGATCATCGGCTTCTCCCACTTCAAACACATCTGTGGATCTTGGATCCGATCCGGGAGGAGGGATCCGAGTGAATCCATATAGGGCGTTGTCGATCAGACGTTGGTAGATCTGCGGTGCATTCTTCAAGCCGAACGGCATACGATTCCATTCGAATAGCCCAAATGGGGTAATGAAAGCCGAGATCGCTCGAGCTCGATCTGTCATAGTCACCACCCAGAATCCACTGGCCATATCCAAGGAGCAATACCACAGGACTTTATCCAGATCTTCTAGAAGATCGTTGATCAGGGGCATAGGGTAGACCATCAGTTGAGTAAGACTATTGACCAGACGGTAATCAATACACAGCCTGATATCTACCCCATTCTTCTTCACGATCACCACGATCGGTGAGGCCCAGGGTGATCTGGAATAGCCGATCATCTTAGCTGATAATAACCCTTTGATCAGCTCTGATAACTTCTCGCGGAATCGAGGAGCGATCTTCCTCACTCGTTGGGCGATTGGCTTAGCGTCTCCCACATCGATATCACACACCACACCCCTTGCGGCCGGTGGTAGAGCATTTCCCTTTCCGATGAGAAGATGTCGATATTTCCAGATCCTCTGACGTAATCGTTCGATCTCCGCCGTAGTCTGGATCCCCGGATCTCCAACTTGGATATCCTCAATCTTCACCTCATCCGTGGTGGGGTTGATCTCTGGAAGGATCGCCATCTCTTGATCTACATCTTCCGCATACAGATCATTACCTTCATGGTAATGTACTTCCGGATCCGGCTCTTGATCTGGGGAATTTTTTCGATCCTTTGGGAGCGCCTCCTGTATCGGGATAGATAACTGTTCGGGTGGATCTCTTTCAGCTGATCCTCCAGTCACTGGATCCAAATCATCCGCCTTTACCTGATCCATATTTAGGTTTATCACCTCGGTCTCTACTGGTTGGATCGGAGTTCGATCCTGCGGATCTATTCCTGCTGATGTTTGATCTTCGGTAGTCAACACTGGTTTTGCCTGTATCCGCGAGATCTCGGGTCGTTTCAGGATACCACGAGGTAATGGGTAGGAGGGTCGATCCACCATCGGCTCTGCGGATTCCACCAAGATCTCATCATGCTCGGATCTTCCTTCCACCGTGGCTTCCAGAGCCAGATTTTGCCATTCCATATACCGACGTGACCCCACCGAGACAAATCCTGGCATCCGGGGAATGTGATCACCCGATAGCCAGATCCCAACTCTCACATCTTCTTGCAATATGATCGCCTTATCGCTCACGTTGGTGATCTGCAGATACCGTCTCTTCCCGAGGCCTTTTACCACCGTGGGCACCCAACGATCTCCCCGGGTAACCCAGAACTTCTCGTGATCTGACATCCGGAGATGTAACCGAAGTTCCACTGATTGTCCGATCTCGATCTGGATATGTTCTCCTACAGTTACCAGCCTGGCCTTGTCGCTGTAAAGCTGCCGACGCCCACTAAGCTGGATCCGCACCTCATCAGGTAAACTTATAGATCCATAGGCCAGATCCAATCGGATCCCCGCCGGTACCATGAAATCCATACCCAGGATGGCATCTTGACTGCCAGATCTCCAACCCAAATATCGAAAAAGTAAACCAGCGATCCAGCCATAGTGATCTTGATCCGGGTTCTTCCTTCTGTCCTGTAAACACTTTCGCCAATCCCAACGCAATCTTGGATCTGGCTCGTATCGATATAGCACCCAACCTTACGAGCAAAGGCCGTATCCACTATGGATACTTCGGCGCCTGTATCTAAGAGCAAGATCCCTCTCTCATTGTTGATCTTACCGGTGATCTTGGCTTGTCGGAACCATTTTCCCGGGGCATAGTGTTTCCAATATCCCCGAGATTCTCCTGGCAAGAGATCCATAACTTCGGATCTTCGGATCTCCTTGATCTGACTTGGCTTTTGAATCACTGGTATATCCTCCTGATCTGTGGGCTGGAACCACAGATCTGGATCCCGTTGCTTCCAATAACCCCTTATCTCTCCTGGGTGGAGATCCACCATCATGGTCACTTCGGATCTGGAGTAATCGTCCGCCTGGCGGACACTTGAGATTGCGACAGCACGGTTTCCATTCAGATCACATGTATTATCGCGTAGATCTGGGATCCTATTACCCTGATCTACCGATCTCTTGTTCACAAATGCATAGATGCAATATCTAGAGCGCTCGGCTCGTACCGGATTCCAACCCGGCGAGCGTCCTAGTTTAACATCTTCTCTGCAGATTCCGGAAGCATACCTGCATGTTTGGCTGGGTTGAACCATTGGCGGATCTGGTTGTAGAACTCTTCCATAGGACATTTTCCCATATCATGTAATTCCCCGCACCCCCGGCACACAAAGAGGCAGTGATCCGCCGGATGTCCTCGCTTGCCACACTTATGACAAGTAAGGCGTCTCCAGCATCCTAGATCTGAATGCTTCTTGGATCCACAGTGCGAGCAACGGTTCCGATCGGATCCGCTGCTCTGGATCCGGGATCTGTGATCCGGTGTGGTTTGATCTGTCGACTTGTGGGTGATTGGTACTTGCTCGACCTTCTCCATACCAGATTCCACTTTTGGAGTGACATCCTGCTCAGCTGCCAGGTAGATCCGCCGATGATTGTCTCCATCCGAGTCAGATCCATCCGATCCGTCGGATCCGACTCAGATTCAGACTCCATGGTCCGGATCTGCACCGCGCGGACATGTTTTGTCGTAGCTGCAGGTGCTGGATTAGTTGCCTTCTGCCGGTACTTGCTAGATCCGAACGCGGCTTTCTTCTGTCTGCTCTTTGCACGTTCACGGGCTCGTAGCACTTCTTCGAGATCATCCGCGTCGGATAGTCGTAGCAGAGTCAGCCTGTCAGCTAGATCTTGATCTTCCAAAGTTTCGATATAGTGATCCACATGTTCGCGCCGATCTTTCGCATTACCATCCTTGATCTTCAACTTTGCGCGTAATCCGGCGACATTCAGACGGTAAAGATAATCGAGGGGAGATTCTTCTGGTCGACGTCGAGCGTGATAGTATTGTCTAGCCACTGATACCCCCAATCCGCAGTACTGGATTTGGAAAGCTCTAAGCAGATCCGACCATTTATTACGGGTGGATCTGCTTAGTTGCCGATACCAATTCTTGGCGGATCCAGCCAATAGATCCGCAAAGGTCAAACATTTTTCTTCATCGGAGGCTTGATCTCGCATGAACGCCGATTTCACTTTGCCAATCCACGCTCTGGCTCGATCTTCGTCTTGATCCTTCCCCGTGAACTCCTTGAGATCTGAGATCGCAGAGATCCGGACTCTCTGGATCATGGTTGATCCGGCTGATCCGGTCGTAGCGGTCGCGACCGTCGCTCGAGCAGCCGTGGGGAAGTCGATATCGTCTGGATCATACTCCCATCGAGATGTGCTACGTTCAGATCTCACAGATTCCATATCTACATCTTGTGATCCTGGATCCTGAATCTTCGTCGCTCCTTGATCCATGATCGGCCCTCGCTGTTCCGCCAGGAATCTACTCATGGCTGCTTCGAAATACTTCTGCAGGGTGCCTGATGAGGCGTCTGACGTTGTGGCTGCTGTGATCTGGTCTTCGGAGGCCGGGATCGTCCTTGAGCGACCGGATCTCGGCTGATTCCGACGTTGGATCTTGGATCGCGCCTCCAGCATTGAAGTGCCGGACGGTCCCAGAGACATTCGCTTTGGTTCCGACGAGAGGTCTGATTCATCTTCGGCGGCCGAGGCGTAGTGTGATGAGGACGTTTGGCGATCCGTAATACTCGCCGGAGGTGAAGGCACTGGATCTGTGATCCGCGGGATCTCGCCAACGAGGATCTTGAGCTTGGAGAATAGATCCTTGGTGGCAGTCTGGATCACCTTCAGATCCAGATCAAAGACATCATCCGCATCAAAAACTCCCGTGGTCATTCCTGCTTCCTTCAACAGTCGTAATAAATCCTTGACTGCTTCTAATTTGTTGGCAGTCTTGATCGGACCTGACACGGGTTCCCTTGGATCCCCGATCTGCTTCAGCTTCAAGATCCGCATCACGGGGTCTCGATCTAGGAACTCGCGAAGTTCTTTGTGGTAGAATAGATTCTCCAGATCTTCATCTGACCACCCTTGTCCTGATCTGGATCTAGGTTTAGATCCGATCGGATCTTCGTCGTCAATCTCTGGAGCCTTCATCTTCTTCCGCGTTACCTTCTTCTTCGGCTTCTTCTTATCGGATCTAGAGACTGGAAGATCCCTGGGTGGATATGGTGAAGGCTCGACCGGAGATCCGACCAATCTGTACGTTTCCACTTTCATCTTCCCTTGTTTTGTTGACGGATCTCGACTTACGTCGAGATCCGTCGGGGTCCCCGTGGGGACCTGTGGAGGTAGAGGTTTTTCTTCTAGATCTGGATCTGGATCCAGATCACCCTCTCTTCCGTCAGCAGAGTTCCTCCTAGCGCCCTGCTGATCCGCGGATCTTGATTCATTCAGCGGCATCATCGTCGATCCGAGGTCCGATGACGCTTGTTCCCCTTGTTCAACCTTCACTTGAACATCTTCTTGAGACTCACGGTGAAATCCCGAGTCACCAACAGATCCGGGCACGCGCACCATTGTGGTGTAGCGGGATCAGCAAAATCTGCGAGATCGCTAGATCCAACTTCCCACCAATGCCCGGACACCGACTAACGAAGGGGGTCCTCCGATGATCCGTGATCTGCTGAACTTGCTCACCTTGTGTACCCGTCGGTTGGGCTGGATCTTCCTCTCTTGGTGACTGCTAAGTTGCTCGATTGGTGTCGATTGAACGTCTTGGCGTGACGTTGGGGTCGTAGAGTAGTGTGGAAGTCTTCACACCACTCGCCAGTAGTAGATCCGGAGTCTAAGCGATTAGATCGAGCTTAGATCCGGCGGCCTAGATCTGGATCCGGCCTTGTAGTAATTCCTTTAGTGTTGATTTCCCTTTACGCGGGTCCTTTGATTGCTTGGCGCTCCCTATAGCGCGATCTTGATCGTTGAGAAACCGAAGATCTACCGGCTAAGCAATTAATACCGGGATCTTGGATCTGCACTTAGGGTAAGATACTAGGAGGTTGGATCTAGCCAATATATTATCTAGATATTATCAACCACCCTAGATCTATACACCTAAATCGCTATTAATACCGTAGGGCCAATGTAGTTCCCGTTTCCAGGCGCGTAGCGAAGCACTTGTGTCGTACGATGCAAATTCGGTTCTGATTTAATGTTAAGACCTATCCCATCCTGTATCCTATCCTTAACGACACATCGACTGATTACGCTATCCTGATCCTTGTCCTTTCTTGTCCTCACCATCATAGCAGTCGACATCTTTGCAGATCACCCTGGATCTGAACCATAAACATTAGATCACTAGTCGCAATGTTGTGATCTGGCCTTCTCCTTTCTCCAATATCGTAATCACCTTCCGTAATATCCAGATCACACGTCTCCTAAGTCAGATCCTGCCTTAATAAGGCTAGATCACGCTGATCCAATTCCAGATCGGCTAGATCTCCTTGATCTTGTCGATCTGGGGTTCCCATGCATGATCTAGTGGCAATACTTCGTGATAATCGTAATCATAACATATCCGAGCTTGTTCCATGCTGCTAACCCTCCAATCATCGTTCATCTTTGCCATAATATCCCTAGATCCCGGATCCCTCGGATCCGCCTGTGGATCTAGGTTCATGAGCCTTGATCCAAGTTTCCCGAATAGACCCGCATATGTGAGCCGATCTGGTCTTCACGGATATAGATTATGACCCAGATCTGGACATCTATGCTTGGATCACCAGTTTCCCCAGTGTATATAGACATACTGTTGCACCCATACTACAATCCTGCAAGTCCCACATCATCCATATCCATACGAGATCATCCCAACCCTTCGGATCTGGCTACATGTATAGATCGTATGTCAATACATCTATCACGTCCCGCTCGAGGTGTCACTAATCTCCATCAATCTTATCCATCAACTGGATCCACCACCGGATCCACCCACATCAGCTCGTCATCTACTCCAATCACATCACGTCAGGTCCGATCACGTCCAAATCGGATCTTTCCTGGATACTCCAATGCCAAATCTTTCAAATCCACTTCACCACAATTTTGAGGCAACGTGTATCCGCCCACGAGAAACTGATCGTGCTGGAGCTACTGCTGAGGTTTCTCTTCGTGAAGTTGCAAACGAACTAGAAGCACATTGGGGGTCCAGGTTTCAAATGCGTCTTGAGCCTCGTCAAGATAGGAAAGAGGGTGTTTTGCGTAGTAGTCACAAAGCCATGACCGGTGGGCGGCTGCAAACTTCCTTTCACTCGATTTTCCTGCTCGTTCAAACGTCCCTGAAGCCTCGTAGACGCGAATCCAGTTGCCTATCGTGGTGTCGAACTTGTTATAGATTCGAGCGAGCTCCTTGCGCGAATAACCAAGATTGTAGAAGCCGTATAAGCAGTGAAGTACCGTGTTGGGATGCGCATGTTGCTTGGTTACGGCGTCCTCCATGCTTCTGATGTGATCCAGCCTACAGTGTTGCACTACAAGGCTAGTAGCGTCAATAACACATCAATAAGATGAACTAGTTAAATAGAAGTGTGTGGATGGTATGCCTCGATAATAAAAGCGCTCACCTGGTTACAGAGAGCGCCGCTACGGTACCGCAGAAGTTGATGCGTACGCACTGGTTGTCCCCGCACTCTGCTTGAAGAGCTTTAATGGAAAGCTGCTACTAGTAGATTTTGACCAATCACATCGAGCCGTTGATTGGACTGGCGATTGACCAATCACCCTTGATGTCCAATTTTGACTGGAATTGACAATATCAACTTCTAAAGGCGGTACCCTTTCTGGGGTACCCCTTTCATGTAACCCCGTTACAAAAAACTTCTCCGCAGATGGAGTGCGTCGTCAGGGAAAGTTAATCATCTGTTCCGAGGAAGTAACGACGGAAGTTTGTGACAATACTCTCGCAGGATACAGCCTTCCAAGCACGGGTCAGCCAGGGAGGAACCACGTGCTTTCACATTACCACAGCAAGTGTACTGGAGGTGGGGTACAATTAAAGGGAGGTTATACAGTTGTTCAAGTGGTTTGTTTATCGTTCAACACTAAAGTTCTACTAGTATCCACTGTATAACATCAATCAATTACATTTACGGCGCAATCTTCTATGACCAGATAAAAGCTACAAAGTGCTTGCTCCAACATTTAGAAGTTGTAGCGACCCCTGACTTGGTCGAGCACGCGACGCAACATCCAGCCGTCGCTGGGAGTAATAGTAGTCGAGCTATACGCCATCATGACAGAATTGGGGAAGTCCTCCGATGGTTTGGTCTCCAGACCATAAAAGTCCGGTAGACCAAAACCGTGACCGATTTCGTGTCCGATAAACAAAATATTCTCGTTGTACAAATTCTTCATGGTGTCGTTGAGGCTCACTTCCTGGCCCCAGTCGTAGCCAAAGCCGTAGGGAATGTCTTCCTTGAGCCAGAATGAAACGTCGAAGGGCTCTCCGGGGCATGAACTCGTGTCCGACCACTGGTTGTTCACGTTAGAGTAGTAGCGATGGCACTCATCGGGGCACTGAGGCACACCGTCCGAATCCAGGTTACCTTCGTAAATTTTGCCAAGTGATTCGTCTGTCCACTCGAACTGAGACTTGGTCTTCGCAGCAAAGCCGACCATGTTGACCTTTAGTTCCTTGAACGGCCAACAATTGTAGCCCTCGAGCCATTTGTTCCACTTGTTGTAGTGGCGTTCTAGCACACCCTTGAACTTGGATGCGACGTTCTTTCCCAGATTTTTGCTGGCATCCCAGCGGACGCAATAGTTAATCGACCCGTTATTGTGCACAAACTTATCCATGAGGAAGTTCTTGTTGTCCATGACGTTCCAGTTGGCTTCCTTTGACGTATCCGCGTTGGGTCCGATGCGGTTCTGCCATACCCAGTCGAGATATTCAGTGCTGATGTACTCGGTCGGTTCACCAGTTACGCACTCGCCGGCCTTTGAGGTGATCTTGCCAAAAGTGGGAACAGCACTGCTGTGGTTTGTGCCAGTCGACGCGACAATGGGTGCTCCCCACACGGACATACTTTGGATGACATCGCCTCCAGCAGTTTTTTGGACGGTGACGTCTTGAGCGAGAGACGTAGAAGCCACAAGGGCTGCGAGGAGAAGGCGGGTAGTAAGATTCAACTTCATCGTGGTAAATTCAAAAGTGATTGTGTGAATTCAGTGATGGTTATACGAAGCCGGAGACAGCCTTCGTCGGTGGTGCCCATGTTGGTGTCGTATGTGGTCCTGCTGATAGGCGACCGCTGTCGATCGATGCCTTCAGAACACACGGCATGGTTGTGGTGCTAGAGACCACACAAAAAGTATTGATCTCGTTGACCGTGCTGAAGTCCAGCCTGGACAGCCTGCAGAGGACTGTCTTCTGACTCAGAGTCTGACGCCCATTGTCAACGAATAGCGCCTTTAGTATATACGTCAATTCATTGAACAAATGGAAAAACCGAACGATTGGAAAGACAAGTGCTTCATCCCGTCGAATGAAATGGAAAGCCTAAACGCATTACGGCTTTTTAGAACCAGGACAAGCGGATGTTTCAATGGATCAAAATCTACTGTTGGCAATTCCAACAACTATATTGTATCAATACATGTACATGCATTACCCTGATTTGCGACAATTCCACACGCAATCGACTCTCTTATTCTGTATGACTGATAGGATTACCAGATCAATCTACAACTGTAATCGTCGATTGTATGTTCAGAGTTTTTGCTCCAGTTCCATGTGCTACGTAAACATGTATGACGTGTAGAGCTCAGGGCAGATCCACAACCTCGAATTTAGACCCTCTCCACCGGTGGAACTAAAACTAGAGCCAGATTCTAGGTATCACTTCTTGGCTTTGCGTATTGTTGTGAGTAAAGCCCTCCAGCCAAACCCACCACTAAAAAACAACAACATTCTCTCACACCTCCCCTCTCTCGAGACCAGTTTGTTCCATCGGCTACGCCAAGTACTCTCGATATCATTGTCTTCTGGCGGGGCAAGCGTCAGCAAACGCCCGTATACCTTATCAGGGCGGGTCACACATCCACACTTCTCTAGAATCTAGACTAGACCAGGGAGCGAGGAGTCCAGTATGTCCGACTCCACGGGGGATGGGAGTTCCTAGATGGCTAATGAGGCTTCTTCGATTGCGTCTTATACAAGAAAAAGTGGGGAAAAATTTTCCAGACGAAGATTTCCATCTAGCAGTCTCGTGGCATGACGTTTTTAGAGGAACCTCCTAGCTGGGTTTGCAAGCACCACTGTTGGCTCGCTCGACACCTCGCAAAACATTCCAAGGCAAAGAAAGCTCTGTTATCTAGATAAATCTACCCTTCTCTAGCTCATGTATTACATGCAGTGTTTGCACACTATAAATTCATTGCCTAAGTATAATTAAAAATACACTCGCACACACCAGTACTATGGCGCATCGTCAACACGAATACAATGCATGCACATGTATGTACATAGTATATACACGTATGTTGTCACTGTCGTCGGTGTTGATCGTGTCGTCGTGGCTTTCACGATATCGCTACTGTTTGAGGCATCAAACCCGCTTTGCACCGTTTCCGGCCTCACTGAATTCCGACATCGTAGGTTGCTTTTACACCCCAATGCTGGTTTTGAGGTACACATCCAGTGACTTCCAGCACTGTAATTAGTCCACAGTCCTGTCATTTCTATTCAATTCACCTACGCATTGGAAATCAAACAATAAGGTACTGGTACCGCAAGTCTGCAGGAGCTGTTGTCAATCGCAAAGGAAAAATAATTTGTTGACTCAATAGGTATGTACCGGTAATTTGTCCGGCTCGATGAGGATGTGCTCCCCATCCAATTATTGTTCATCGTAAAGGTTTTCCTCCTGTTCAACGACTTTGGCTGCATTTGTATGGCCTCCCTGTAAAGTGAACGAACAGAAACACTGAAATTCACACTTGGTAAACTTCGTTGTATGATTTGTTCGCCGCCAACTCGACGAAGAATCTCATCAGGGTCCACAAGTAATTGCGTTGTTGCGCCGTTGAGTTGTGGAGTCACTTCCGATTTCACAGATGAAATCCCGTCCTGGTTCACCGTTATTTCTTGCAGCTCTATTGACTGCTACATCTTCCGCGTTCGACTTCGACAGTAAGAACGACGTCGTGCAAACTACAGGAACCGTTGTACCAGACCAAGCTACTGATAGTTTAACCCCACCTTCAGGAGTCAATGGTTTTGGGAACTTCGGGATACCTACGAATCCATCAGAGTCCACGGGTGCCGGTGGCAAAGATTGGTCGTCGGGTGAATTCACTGGGAATGGAAAACAAGGTTGGCCGCAACCAGCTGCAACAGGTGGAAGTTGGCCGTTATCCCCTGCATCAGGAGGCCAAGGACAACTGGGTTGGCCATCAAACCTAGGAGGGAACCAAGGACAAGTAGGTTGGCCGTCGAACCCTGGTGGTGGTCAAGGACAGGAGGGTTGGCCGTCGAACCCAGGAGATCACGGACACTTAGGCTGGCCCTCTAACCCTGGTGGTGACCATGGCTGGGGAATGTTAAGTCCTGATTGCAGCGGGTCTGATGGCGGCGGGTGGACACCACCTGGTGGTCAAGAATGGACTCCTCCAAATGGTGATCAAAGCTGGGGGACATTAGATCCTGATTGCAGTGGTTCAAATGGAGGTGGGTGGTCCCCTGGTGACGGCTGGGGGACCCCTGGTAGCGGTTTAATTGAAGGCGGATGGACACCACCAAGCGGTGGTGAAGGATCAGAGACACTCAGTGTTGACTGCAGTGGCTCAGGTGCTGGTGGATTCACTCCAGGGACTAGTACAAGTCTAGGTGGCTCAACTGCTGTAGAGGGATCGCAAGAAACACCGGGTAGCTCGATGGAAAGCCCTACCACAGATGCACCCTCGACTGCCGAGACTTCTCTGACATCGAGTAGTACTGGAGACCAGGGTGCTTCCCAGCCATTTTCGACTGGCACGGAGGCCTCATTGCCGTCAGGCAATACTGAAGACCAGGGTTCATCTCTGCCGTCGCCTGCAGAGTCGAGCAACACTGGAGACCAGACGTCCCAGACAGAGATCGCAACGACTGATGGGACGGAAGCAGGCTCTACTGTTGGTGCTGACGCAGACCAAACGTCGATGCTGAGGTCCTCGACGACTACATCGGAGAGCGAAACCAGCGAAGTGCAGCAGCAAGCCGTTGCCCCAGGTGGTAAGACCGCTGGAGGTGACACCGTGAAGTACATCTCCACGTGGGGTGCACCTGTTGTCGCCGAGACTGGTACTAACCTCGTCAGTGCTAAGCCAACCTTCGGAAAGATCACGTCGAAATCCGGTGGTTGTGTTATCGGGGTACCGACCGAGTACATCAGCACTAAATATCTGGACTGGGTTTGGCAGAATCGTATCGGTCCAGAAGCAGACACGTCAAAGAAAGCCAACTGGAACGTGATGGCCAACAAAAATTGGATCATGGATCACATCGTGCACAACAAGGGGTCGATGAATTACTGTGTCCGTTGGGACACTGATAATACCCTTTCGAAAGAGGTAGCATCGAAATTCCAGGGGGTGCTAGAACGCCACTACAACGCGTGGAATGAATGGCTCGACGGCTACAATTGCTGGCCTTTCAAACAAATCAAGATTAACATGGTCGGCTGGGCTACCAAGGACGCATCCCAGTTCGAGTGGACCGGTGATTCAATGGGCACAATATACGAAGGAACTCTAGACCCCACCGATGGTGTACCCCAGTGTCCGACAGAGTGCTATCGTTTCTACGATAACGTGAACAACCAATGGTCGGATACTAGCGCATGTAAGGGTGAACCCTTCGACGTTTCATTCTGGCTCAAGGAAGACATCCCCTACGGCTTTGGCTACGATTGGGGACAGGAAGTAAGTCTCAACGACACGATGACGAATTTGGACGACAAGAATATCATGTTCATCGGACACGAAATTGGCCACGGCTTTGGTCTACCGGACTTTTACGGAATGGACGAGAAACCAGACCAGAACTTCCCCAACTCCATCATGATGGCGTTCAGCTCGTCTACTATTACTCCCAGTGATGGCTGGATGCTACGCCGCATCCTCGACCACGTCAGGGATCGCTACAACTTTTAGGTTGTGTAGTCCTACTCTTGTTTGTTGTTTATGTTCGCATCGGGTACGAGCAATTTGTTTAGTTTGAGTACTACTATACACTCCGCGCCAGGTTAAATCGGCCACCCCTATTTTGTACTCTAACTACGTCAATATTTAGAGTTAGCGCTCGCTGTTTAGATATGAGACAGCTTTGATTGGTAGATATACCCTACTTGTGTTAACGTGCTGGATATCGCAATTCCAGACAAGGTCACCATACAAGTGGCGATTTTGACAGTGCGCCATATTAAATCGGCCATGCAGGTACATACAAAAAACAAATGTATCTTTATGATGGTGAAATTAGTAGTGTGTCCTGTTACCTTTCTTATCAACGACTTCAATGCATCGTCGTGGCATTGATTCGATAAGGGAAACAAGTAAAGCAATTGGAATAGCTCTCCACGCTTCGTAGAGCCGCCACCAGCTTGTCTACGTTTTGTTTGGCGAGGCGGCTTTCTCAGGTCTTGCCAGTAGTGCTGAAAGCCGTCGGGTCCGTCGAGATTCCACTTTTTCTCGTCTGAAAAAATGATGGAATCCCAGACGGATCCGGCGTCTTTTCGCAACAGCATGGCACTGGCCCACGCTTTGCGAGCCAGCATATCTTCGGGTTTTAGGGGTAATGTGTTTTCCATCTTCGCATACACTAGCCAGTCAACTCGCGCTAGTATACGTTGAATAGTTCGTACTGACACAGCTAGGTCTAGCTCCGACTTGAGCTTATAGGCGGATAGGTCCCCCTTCGCTGCTGTGCGGATCAGACGGCGGACCTCACGGGCTCCGAGCACTGGGCGAGGACCGGGTCGCTTGGGTGTTTTCGGTGTAGGCTGGGCGATTACACGGCTAATCGTGTCTCTACTGCGTGAGGTAACCCGAGCAATATCGCGACCACTGACTCCAGCAAGATGGAGGCCTTCAATTCGGCCTCTCTCTCGCTCTGTCAGTCTGGGCTTCCTTGTAGTTAGTGATAGCTTGGGCTTGGTGGCTGGGGAGGTCTTCTTTGCCCGTTGCATCTTGCGAAATGACTCCAAGCGGATGCTATCCACGTGTTTAGAGTTTACTTATTGATTTCACCATCATAAAGATACATTTGATTTTTGTATGTACCTGCATGGCCGATTTAATATGGCGCACTGTCAAAATCGCCACTTGTATGGTGACCTTGTCTGGAATTGCGATATCCAGCACGTTAACACAAGTAGGGTATATCTACCAATCAAAGCTGTCTCATATCTAAACAGCGAGCGCTAACTCTAAATATTGACGTAGTTAGAGTACAAAATAGGGGTGGCCGATTTAACCTGGCGCGGAGTGTAGTAATCGGCCAGGGATGCTGTTTAATGCATGAGAAAAATCCGTGAACAATGAATTGATCATGAGCTGAATGTGATTTCGTTCTTTCTTCGAGGAAAAATCAATGTCAGTGGAACAAAACTGCTACGACTTTCAAGAAGAAGGAATAGACAGTTGAGGGCAGTCACCAAGAGAGAACAAATGTCATTAATACCTGAAACAGTAGAAAAGTGAGTGCTAGTGGGCCAATGCCTCGAGAGTTCTACTAAACTGCCCGACCAACAACCGACGGAATCTGGCACGATGTGCGAGCGAGTGTCGGCTCTTAAGAGCAGCTTAAGTAGGCAAGAAGACAAGGCAAAGAACACTTGTTTCCCATTGAGCAAGTTTGGGATTGAGGAGGAGACCTCGAAGGTGACAATCCCCTCTATACATCAACTGCCGTATACTGAACTGCAACTGCATCGTTCCAGTATGCATTGCTTGTATACTCGGCTAGGACAGCACCAAGAACCCACGACATTCATCACAGAATCAGTTGTAGCTATGAGGCTAGTAAGTCAATTGCCATTGATAGTATTACAAAATCTTAGGAATTTAACCCCCCAACACTCACGCCATTTCTGGCTTCGTGTAAAGGCATGAGCACGTTGTTAAAAACAACATGTTAATGCCAGACTATACTTGATATTTGTAAGGTAACCTTAAGTTCGTCTGGACAAAGATTTGGTTGCTCGTGCACGGACAAGTCCATCGCACTGTTATGTCAAACATGTTGTAAAAGACGTCGACGCTACATACTATTAATAGTCTGCAAACATGTTGTTATGTACGACCTCACAAATGCCCTTTTTACTGGAATTGCATTGTCTGTGGAAGGTCGCCGCGCAAAAGATAGACGTGCCGCAAAACTACGTTCAGAATCTGCGGTTGACACGCAATAGCTGTATTACGTTTACTCTCCTTACGCTAAAAAAGCACGCACATGCTACAAAGAGAGCCTACTTTACCACGTCTTCATCCTCGTCGTCCTCGTCGTCGTCCCTCTCTTCCTCCTCATCTCCGTTGCCGCTTGTTCGGCGACGCTTCTTTCCGTGGCGACGCTTCTTTCCGTGGCGACGCATCTGGATGTCGCGGCCGACAAGTGGGCGGCGCTCACTCCCGTTTTTCCACTTGTCGTGCAATATCTGGAAGCACGACAAGGTTTTGCCCGGGTAGTGATTCAGCTTCACACGGTCACACAGGTACACACTACGCAGACACCATTAGTTCAGTAGATCAACATAAGTTAGCATACCGGCATACTCACAATGTATCTGACGTGCTGCAGGCCGCACAGTAGAACCGACTCGCGCTGCGCTCCCCCACTTTTCGCTTTCTGAGCGAACAGACCTTGCATTGATGCTGAGGCCGCTTACGCTTCTTCTTGTCATCACCGAAGTGGTCCCAGTCCGGGAAAACAGATAGCTTGTGTTCGATGGAAACAGCGGCCTGCTGCTGCGACGGTGACGGTGGACCGGGGGACATTGTCTACAACATGGAGGAGACGTTAGCTTCAAATCCATGCACCAAAACCACTTACCAGCGTACCATATCAGCAAAGTCAGCAGCAGTCAAATCCAGCAGCTGCGCTTGAAAGATTCTCAAAAACTTGGTATGGTCTGCAGCTTCCTCGTTGCGCAGCTTTCGGGCCTCTCTATAGATGATATACGCGTTGACTGTGGCCATATCAACAAGGCACAAAAATATTGTTTTATAGTACTTACGAAACACGACTGAAAGCTGTAGCGAATAGCGCTGAAGGCGAAACTGGTCGTGTATGTCGACCCGCCCATCCAACGCTGATAGTCGCGTACCATGGATGGGCAGGGCACAACCACTTTCTTTCCTCCAGGCAGTCTTTGCTCTGCACACATTCGTTCGACACAGCATACAATAAATGAGTATTTAAGTCATGAAAATTGCACAGCAGCATCAAAGCGCCTTACCTCAAGTTTTCAGTGCTCTGTTGCCCCCTGTCGCGAGAAACTGCACCGGCATTCTGTCCCACCAAAGCAGCGCTGTGAGCTGCGGAACACACTTCACCAAAGCAGCGCTGTGAGCTGCGGAACACACTTCACCACAGCGATCCTAGTGGAGCCTCTAGACACTCCTTGCGGGCGGGTGGCGGAGCCACTGGTCACCTCCTTAGGATAGCCTGCACGGTTTGGCTGCACAGTGCCAATGCTGTACACGTTACGACTGAGGAGTTGCAGCGCAACCTGCACCGAGGCGTGGAAGACACCGTCTTCTTGTGGGGGCAGAACTTCACTCAGGTTCCGCACAACAGCTGCTGGACCGGCGTTCGGATCTGCAGAGAACTTGTGAGGGTCGCCGCCCCCTAGCACGTTTGCGTGTTGTTCTTTCCCGCAAAAGACTTCAAGCCTAAAAGCGCAATATACAACATGATTGTTATTCGACATGGTGTTTTATACAACATGAATGACTTGGCCAAAAAATATCCCGCGAACCCCATGGTGAGGCTGCGGGATATTTTATTGAAAATGCAACATACAAAGCTCAGAGAACGCATATGCATCACAAAACAGTACACATACACATACCGTAAGCAGACGCAGTCTTGGCACAACACGTCATAAACAACTTAGTTCCCCACTTGTGGGGCTTGTCCTTCAGGAACTGCCGCGTGATTTTGTGCCGGCTTCGCGACGGGAGCATGGCTTCATCGAACGCAAGCACTGGTGGAACGCGGTATCCTGCCCAAAACCTTTGCTGTAGTTTTTCAATCACCAGCCTCACCTTCCAGGCTCTGTCCGTCTCAGCTCGCGGATCAGTGTTGTTCGAAAAGTGGAGGTTCTGCATCACTCGACCAAACCGAGCTTTAGACATGTAGCGTCCAAATGTTCCAGCAGGCACAGCTCCAGCGGTAGATGTGGCCCAATGATCAGCAAGTCTTCGAGAGTGCGGGCATAACATGCGCGCCACCAGCAAACCAATACAGCGCGCGATTTCGAAACCCTTGATGGGCTTGTGCTTCTTCGTTTCATTGTCCATCACTTCCTCGCGTGTGGTCTGCTTTCCTCCATCAAGTTGCTTCTGGTACATTCTGTCGACTCGTTCATTCAAATGCTGGTTGTAGTATCGATTGCTCTCGTACGGAATCCTGCTCCACAAACTCTTTGGCATGAAAAAGAAAAACAAATTCGAAGGCGACTCGGCCTTTGATAGCACTTCGTCAGTAGGTCCGTACTCACCACCAAACAGACCAGGGTACCCTTCGTCCTCTGGGAATATTTCAGCGTCTAACGTTGTCACAAACAACATAAACACAGTGAGATCATGTTGTATATAAATCCTGTCAAGCAAAACGTACCGAAGTTCCATCCATCCTCTCGCCTCTTCTGAAGGGCCTTGGTATCCTGCGCGAGCACAGCAATCTCAGCTCCTATCATTATTGACCTTCAGCTCTCTCAGTTATTGCCTTCCAATCCCGCGACAACGCTGCGACAGCTTCTTGTATACGCTGCTTGGCCAATCGATTGTACTGGGCCTTCCTCTGGCTTTCCGCAATGGTGGCCCCATCTAATTCATCGTCACAACCATCTTCTTCGCTTGGTCCTGCCTCTTGCTGCTCATCCGCACTGTTATGCGCCTCTACATACCAGCTCTCGGTGTCGGAGCTGTCTCCTTCTACATCCGAGTTCATGGCACTGTCATCAACACTCGAGCGTTGAGGGGTGGAAGCCGATGGTGCAGTCACCACTGCCGCCGCCTCACCATCTGCTGCTTCACCCAGCATCAACGACCTGGTCCAAATTACAACATGAAATACAACATTAGCAAAATCAAACATGTTGTATATCACAACATGTTCACCTGGCTGTCGAACGCGTCGTTGTCGGCAATCTTGGAGCAATTTGATCACTTGGTGCAGGCTCAGCCGTCGACGCATTCTCCCTGTTCGCGCACACCCCATCGGTTAGGTTTGATACAGCCAGCAAACATTCCACTCAACTCACTCCACAGAAGGTGATTCGCTTGCATCATCACCCTCCTCGGCTGGTAGATGTGAGCTAGACCGCCGCTTCTTCTTCCCGCAGCTCCCGTTCCTGGAACAGCAGTCTGCTGCAAACGCTCCAGTGCCTCTGCACGAGCCGATGCTCCACTTTGTTCCTCCACCTCCAGTCGCATACGCTCCTTCGCCATCTCCAGCCTCTTCTTGGTCGCAGTAGCTGCCAATCGCATGAGCGCACGAGTTTTCTTCACTTCTCTCGCCTCCCTCGCGAGGCGTGCCTTCTCTTTTTTGTGAGCTACTTCGCAGGTGCTTTGTTGTCCCCAGCGCTTTGCGTCGCGGCGCCAGCACCTGCAGTGATGTTTTTGGCACGTTCGCCTTCCATCATAGCCAAGTATGCAGCATTCTTTCCCATTGGAGGTCGCGGAGGCGCTCCCGCGTCTCGTGGGACTCGATCTGGTACACCGTGTACAGCAGACGGCGGCTAGTTACGTGCTTTGGCAGGAGTAGAACTACGCTTGGGCGTAGTGGAAGCTGCTGGTGTCGAAACGTGCTTGTCTCCGAAGTCTGCGTCCGTGTCGGGGTCGCCGGCAAGAAAGTCGCGATGCTCCGTGACTAGTCTCCGCCGTTCCTCGGAGCATCTCCCCTCAAGTCGCGCCTTGAAAGCGTCAGACTCCCGTCGGGTCTCACGTCGGGAAACCATCTCCTCTCCAAGTTCTCTTTTTCTCAGCTGATTCAAACTGACCGTCTGAAAGCCAGTCATCGCCTCCGAGCAATCAACCTCAGACGAAAAGCCATGTACTATCGCTGCAGTTGAGCTTCACATCCCCAGCACTTGTATGCAGCTCATCGACCTACCCGCGTGCAAACTGACAGAGACTGCACAAAATGTGCCAGTATTAACATGTTGTATTTAGCAACATGTTATGAAAAGTGCCGAAAGCGACGTTGTTAAATACAACCATAAGTGTTGGGGGGTAAATGAGGATGATTTCGTTCTTTCTTCATGTAAACAAAAACTTTTCTCCAAAGCGAATATTTATTTTAGTCAATCACAACGTCGTATTAATAGGCTTTAGCTATCGCTACCACTAAATAATACTTCGACGTATTTACTTTTATGGAGCCTATCAAATTATAGGCTCCTATGACCACTGATTGCCATACTGCAGGAACAGCGCCATGGGTAGACTCCACAAGCTTGCAAGACGTCAAAGGTATTGCCATCGCCTATACGCATAAACGCCTTCTTCTAGAGTATCTCGCACCCGGCCGCACAGTAAACGAGGCTATCACTCACTTCTATCGCTCGTGTACTGCGGTCAACAATAGGAATAAGCAAAAGCAGATTTCCAAATGGAATAAAACAAGAAGTGCACATCGTCGCTGTACACGAAAAGGGAAAAGGGCTATTTGTAAAATCTTAGGTACAGCCGCCAAGGAACAATACTGTCTGGCGAAGCTGAAAATGACATCGTTCTCTGGATGAGCTCACTGCGCAAGGAAGGCTGTCCTGCTTTGTTTCAGATGCCAAAGTACTCTTTCGTGGAGCGTCAATGCATGCGACAAATACGATACGAACTACGTGTTAAAGTTGCCTCGAAGCAGTATGATTACCCAGAGAACCTCTATTATGACTTGTTTTCTCTATACTTATAGTGGAATGTAGTCTCCTATTCACTGGTGTGTACTGCACACTGTGCAGCTCCTATATATATAATGAACATCACTTCGCCTTTTAACGGCTACCAACAACTCCTCTCCTTTCACCTCTCTCCTTCACTACAAGTTAACCTCGCCATAGGTTATGAGCCCAAGCCAAGCCTCCAGCGACGACTTCCCACGACTCATCGGCGCCGGGCCCCAAGCCAAGCCTCCAGCGACGACTTCCCACGACTCATCGGCGCCGAGAACTTCGACGTGTGGAAGACTCGCGTGTGCGCAGCACTCGATGGCAAACACCTACTCAGCTACGTGAAGCAGCGTGACTACGACGGTGTGTCTGAAGATGAGAGTGAAGAGAGCGCTAGCGACATGCCCGACGACGATGACCCTCCCAAGGTTACCAAGGATGCTGAAGTCGGCTCTGACGCTGTGGACTACGAGGAGAGCGATGACGAGCTCAAGCCCCCCTCGGACTCTGATGATGACTCCGGAGCCAGCTCTGATGGGTCGATCAAGCGCAAGAACCTTCCAGCCGTTCGACCGTTCAACTCACGTGAAGCTCGCCGAGCACGCAAACGCACCAAGAAAGAGAAGCCTCAGCCTCTTAGTCAGCGTGAACGTCGTCGCCAAGAAGCCAAGATCAAGGCTTTCTTGATGAAAACGACGGACAACATGCACGTGCGTCTGGTCAAGAATCTCACGACCTCCTACGAGATATTCAACTACATCTGCCATAAGTACGAGGGAGCGGCCTTTCATGGCAACCCGTACTTCATCCAACACTACTTGATGGAGATCAAGTATGAGGAAGGCTCAGACTTGACCGAATTCTTTCTCAAACTTGATAATGCGATGAAAGCCGCATCAGAAGCCACTGAGTCGGTGATGACCGAGGGACAGAAGTCTATCTACCTGTTTCACTCGATGCCCAAGTCGTGGAAGGATGATCTCCGCATCTGGAAGGGTCAGCGGAAGTACATCCCGTATGAAGACCTTAAACAGAGCATTGAAGGCAAGGTTCGTGATCTCCAAGCTCAAGAGCGCTACACCTTGGCCAAAGGCACGCCTGAGACCTCTACAACCAAGGGTGAGCGAGCTTTAGTGGCAACTGGACCCCCAGCATCTCATGCGCAGAACCGTAACGATTCCATCATTTGCTCGTACTGTGATCTCCCCCGACACAACATTCGTCAGTGCCGCGGCTTGCAGAAGGACTTGCGAGATGGCCGTGTGAAAGCTGGAACTGTACTTCCTGCCAACTTCGCCTTCAAAGGCAACTCGAAGCGCGATCACCCGTATCGAAACTCGAACAACGGGAACAACAGGCGCAGTTACAAGGGAAACAACAGCCGAGACTTCAAGGGCAACAACAGTGGCAACAAGAAGAAACACGGGAACAGTGGTAACCAACGTGGCCAAGAGCGCTACAAGAACCGCCCTCTCGAGTCAGACAATGACGACGATGATAGCAACGACAGTGATTCTGGTAACAAGCGCAAGGTGCCTCGCCATGGTCGTCGTGATACTGGTCTCATTGCTGTTGCAACCACAGTTAATCCCACGGTTAGCCTCACCGCTCAAGCCAAGGTAGAACCTGGACGATTGACTCTGGCTGCACTCGCCATGTGACCCATGAATCTCAGTGGTTCAGTGACATCGCCGCCAGCGGTGGCTCAATTACGGTTGGCGGAAACAACCAGATCCCCATCGAAGGAATTGGACGGGCCGAACTGGAAGTCTCTGATTCCAAGGGCACTATGCAGAATCTCATCCTTCATGGCGTCTGGTATGCTCCCCAGCTCCAATTCAGCCTGTTGTCCGTTCCAGCAGCCGTGAAGCACGACTTTCGCTTCAACTTTAACCGCAAGCAGTGCGCTATGCAAACCGACCAGCGCTTCAAGATCAAGGCACTTATGGCTGGCAACACGGATCTGTATCAGTTCCAAGCCAAACCTGCGGCACCTCCAGAGGCACTTATTGCCTCAGGTAAGCAACGTTCATTTCTGCTTTTACATAAACGCCTTGGACATCCTAACGTTCGTGTCTTGAATGACCTATCTAGGAGCCAAGCCATACATGGACTCGATGAATCTGTACCTCTAGGTTCTAAGACAGATTTCTTCTGTGTTGCATGCACGTTAGCGAAGTCACACCGCTCCCCCTTTTACTCTAATAGAGTTGTTAAACGTGCCACCGGACCTTTGTCAAAAGGCCATTCTGATATCTGTGGTCCACTTCCTGTGCCTAACCTTACTGGTTGTCGTTATTTCTTGATCTTCATCGATGACTTTTCTCGATTCATGTTTACTTATGCAATTAAGAACCGTAGCGAGTTGTATGACTGCTACGAAGACTTCAGGAAGAAAGCCCTGAACATCTTTAGACAGGACATTTCTGTTATTGAGTACACGTTCAGTGTTGAAGACGATGAAATTTAAGGGAACTTTGAGATTCAACGGCTCCAAGCAGACAATGCGAAAGAGTACGAGAAACTGGGTCGAATCATATTTAAAAAATATGGGACTCATGCACAATTCACCAACGCGTACACTTCTCAGCAGAACGGAGTTGCTGAACGCCGCATGCGAACAATCATGGAACGTGTTCGAGCCCTACTACTTGACGGCAAGCTATCCAAGCAACTGTGGGCTGAGTGTGTTTGTCACGTGACTACCCTCATCAACATGACACCTAGCTCTAAGACGGACGGTCGAACCCCGTATGAGCTCTGGTACAACCGAATTCCATCGATGCAATACATCAAAGTGTTTGCTTGCAGTGGCTATGTCCACATCACGGAGCAATACCGAGACAAACTCGACACTAGAGCCCGGTTGTGCATGTATCTCGGTGTACCTGACCACAAGAAAGGATATAGACTGATGGACATCAATACACATGTAATTGTCTATAGTCGTGATGTCATCTTCAAAGAGGACGAATTTCCCCTCTCACTGGCCTGACGTCTACACCAGAGCCTACCCAACCCATGCGCATGCAGCCACCTGCCGCCACACCTACACCTTTATCTGTGCCAACTGCACCTGCCATTGCACTAGCACCGGAATCCGAACTTGAAGATGAACCTGTATCAGAATCAGTGGCAACACCGTCACCTACTTCAGCCCCCGCAATGAGAACCGCACCGAGTACAGCAAACAAACGGGTACTGCCCTCCTTGAGGGAGGCTATTGATCGAACAGCCATTCATTACTCATTTAGAACGGAGACGGACTCTGATCCTCCGCACAACTCAGCTCCTAAGCGACCCCGCCTCACTGCGGAAGCCACTGAGAAATGCCTCAACTCTGAGAAGGCCTGTGACGTAACCCTCAACTCTGAGGAAGACATCCACGAACAGGAGCAACGTCAGCATTTACTGTACACATTACTAGCTATTCGGTATGTGTCAGGGCCCACTACGTATCGGGATGCAATGAAGTCTTCCCACGCTAACCAGTGGCATCTAGCAGCTAAATCGGAATACAAGTCCCTCATGGACAACAACACTTGGGTGTTGGTATCCCCTCCTAAAGGACGGAAGATTTTGAGTAGCCGATGGGTCTTCGTAGTGAAGTATACCGGCACTGGTGAAATTGACCGCTTTAAAGCGCGTCTGGTGATCAAAGGGTTCCTACAGGAATTTGGCATCGACTACAATGAGATTTTCTCACCTGTCATCAGGATGGAGGTACTCAGACTACTGCTTACTATTGCTCTTCTCGATCTTGAAGTCCACCAAATGGACGTTAAAACAGCATTCCTTAATGGCTACTTGGAAGAGGAGATCTACATGGCTCAACCGGAAGGTTTTAAAACTCCGGGCAAGGAGCACCTAGTGTGTAAACTCCTCAAGAGCTTGTACGGGCTGAAACAAGCGCCCCGAGTCTGGTACCAAACTCTGTCTGCCTTCCTAGAAAATCTCGGGTTTCTGAAACTCATTAAAGATCGATGTGTATTTCGTCGCACAGTTGGCAACGTCACTTGTTTTATTGCAGTGTACGTTGACGACTTACTGATTATTGCGCCTACACCAGCACTCGTCAGTAAGCTGAAATCAGCCCTGAAAAAACGATTCTCCATGTCAGATTTAGGGGAGGTGAAGTACTTACTCGGCTGGTCCATTCAACGTGACCGTAAGAACCGAACGATATTTATCCACCAACACAAGTACGCTACGAAGGTCATTGACCGCTTCAGCGACTACATTCCGTACCCTATTGCAACACCAGCCGAACGGAACGCCAAACTCTCCGTAAGTAGCCAACCTAGCAGTGAGCAAGAGAGAGATGCGATGAGTTCAATTCCGTATCGCCAAGCCGTAGGCAGTGTCATGTACCTAATGGTTGGGACACGACCCGACATAGCATTCTACATGCGTGAAGTCAGTCAGTTCCTAGCCAATCCAGGCATGGAACACTGGAAAGCAGTCATTTGTGGTCTTCAATATCTGTCAGGAACGAAAAAATACGGTCTCCTTCTGGGAGGCTCATCCGACATTACCTCAGAGAATCTAGCCGATCAGCTACTTGCCTTCAGTGACTCTGACTATGCTAATTGTCCCGACACGAGACGTTCTGTCGGTGGATATGTGACTTTGCTCGCAAGCAGTCCGATCTCATGGCTCTCCCGTAAGCACCACACAGTGGTTCTCTCTACAACAGAGGCAGAATATATCAGCCTGTGTCACTGCATGCAAGAGATGATATTCCTCAAACTTCTTCTCAAAGAACTTGGCTTTGCTACAACGCAGGCTAACACTATATATGAGGACAACCAAAGCTGCATCAAATCTGCTACAACCCCGAACCTCACGGACGATCAAAGCATATACACGTACGATACTGTTTCGTACAAGAAAAGGTAGAGCGGCATGAATTCAACGTTACCTACTGCAATACGCAAGAGATGATAGCTGACATCTTTACTAAAGCTTTAGACAAGCACCAGTTCAGAGAACTAAGGAGCAAGCTTCGGATGAAAACCCTTGAAGCTCTCCCTGGTCATACCGTTTAAGTGTACGAGTATAACACTAATGCATGAAGCATGCCAAATTAAATGCGTTCTTTTGTTTTTCCCACTGGGTTTTTAAGTTTGTTCGTAAAAAGGTTTTCTCCTCGTTGAGGTTTTCCCTGGTCAAGTACCGAATTACAATTGGCATATGAATTTATATCCATGCAGGCTCATGAGACAAAGTTTTGCTGGGAAAGGTCAGTATTGGTTAGGCAAACCCGCGGAAATCCTACCAACTCCTATTGTCTACTTCTGCTTGCAGACAATAAATGGACGAATAAATGCGTAGAAATCAATCCAGTCCTCTGCTGACTCAATGGGATCACCTTCATCCAGGTCGTAGATCAGCCGAGTCTTGCCTTGAACCGTCAGAACACATGCATAGCCGACATTGCGGTGGTTGTAAGCTGCAACAACGTAGATACCATCCTTGAGCGGAATTTCATTCAGCACACGAACCCCACGTCGACCAGCAACAGCGAAATTGTCCAAAGCAATGGCTCGGTAAATGAAATCACGGCCAGAATCACGAAGCCGACGTAAGAAGACAAGCACAACCTTCCATGACGTCCCCTTCGTCATATCCATTCCGCGAGAAGCCAGCTGGTCAGCGACAAAGTCATCGATGTCACGCTGAGTCACGATATCAGGACGACCACTCAACTCTGCTGCACGTCTCAGGGGGTTAAACACGCACAATCCTTGCATGTCTGCACCAATCGCATTTTTGCCGTACTCATCCGTTGGCCAGAACGCAGCGAAAGTCTTCACCTCCGAAGCTTTCCACCGATCCACCAGCTCAATCTCCTGTCGAAAGTCATCCGCGAGTAGCTGGGCGCGTGGCTCCCAAGTCCGCTGGTAGTACCGTCGCCTTTTGGCGGAGGGGTTAACCCACAGCACTTGATACTGATATGTTATCAGAAAGTCTCCACGGCGGTCGTTAATGCGTGCAACGTTCCATCTCTGCTTTGTTGACGCGAAATTCGCAGTGACGGTAAGCTCGGATCGCTCATAATTTTGCCATAAATTCTCCAGTACATTTCACCGTCACTGTCATCACTGTCAGAATTTGTATCACTAGAGTTGGTGTCAGAGTTTGTCGGATTTGTATGATCAATTGTCAAGTCATCAGATTCCCTCGCCTCAATGGCAGCGGTCATTGCACTGACCACGAATAGACGACAGTCTTCTTCTTCATCATCTTCTTTAAGGGTGCGGGTGAAGGAAGCAAGCGAGCCACGCGTCTTCTTCTTCTTCTTTGGTACATGTAAAGTTGCTGCAACCCCGGGTAAAGTTGCTGTAACCGATCAAATGTTGCTGTAACCTTCGGTAATGTTGATGTAACCTCGGGTACAGTTGCTGGAACAACGGATGCATGTGCTGCTGCCTTCGCAGCCTCTGTAGGCACTTCCACGGCCGCTTTACCGTCTACTATAGCCGAAAACGACGCTACAGCATGCTCGATTGGCTCGTTAGGAGTCCAGCACTTGTAACAGGCTCAGTAGCCTCTACAGCGTCCGGGGCCGCCTCTGTGGCGTCCGTGCCAGCCTCTGAGGCCTTAGAGAGGTCCTTCATTGTATCATTTTGGTCACTAAGTCGAGCAGGTTCTGCTGGATGAATGCGTGCTGCACGCGCAGCCGCTCTCGCCTTCTTCCTAGCGCGTAACTGCTTCGCACTCGCGTTTTTCTTCTTTCGTTTGGCTGGCAGGCGCTGGGCCAGACGCGGTGCTGATGATACTACCATGGTTTAGTCTCTAAGTTCCTGCCCGTGGCGTGTCTCCCGTGTCCTCCTTCCTTTACAACAAGCTGCAGGGCAAAGTCGGATCAGCTAACGCAGGAGGCTTCCTGGGCGTGGCGTTTTAAAGACTGACCAGTCGTCCATTAGAGAGTATTTCCTCTTATATCTAATCTATCACGCATCCGGAACATAATGTGAAGAGGTAGGGAGGCTGTTAAAGTTGCCTCTAAACAGTATGATTACCCAGAGGACCTCTATTATGACTTGTTTTCTCTATACTTATAGTGGAATGTAGTCTCCTATTCACTGGTGTGCACTGCACACTGTGCAGCTCCTATAAATCTAATGAACATCACTTCGCCTTTTAACGGCTACCAACAACTTCTCTCCTTCCACCTCTCTTCTTCACTACAAGTTAACCTCGCCATACTACGCAAATTTACATTTTGGTGGGTAATTTTGAGTCTGCTCTTTTGTGAATAACACTAACACACACACTGCTATTCGTTCGCCTACGACAAGGGAACGAATAACCTGTAGCGGTACATCCTCTTTTAGATGGCCATTAATTGGCTTTTCACGGTACTACAGGGATGGATGTCACAAACGAGCACCGGTTAAAGGATTCTCTACCTAAGCCAAAAACAAAGCTTTTTAAGGTGAGTATGACATCACTGGAATGCTCTGAATGTTCACAACCTGCCCATAGGGAAGAATGAAACGTGGCCATGAGCCTGGATTTTGTGGGCGTGAGTCCCTTACTACCCTAACCCCTCCAAACCTATACGACCAAAAGCCAAACTTTGTGTAAATTTTGTAAGAAGTACCAAATTACACCAATATTCAGTAGCAACAGCAGCTTCCCACTTTCACCATAGCGATCGATCAGCGTTTAAATGAAGATCCTCTGTACATCTTTAGTACACTAATATTAACAGTATTATTACTTGTCGTAGTGTTGTATAAGCCATACGTGTATGCAGGTGGCTTCGAATTCAGGCGGCTGTGCACTATGAAGAGGACCGTCCACACCCCAAACACAACAAAACTGTAATCTTAGGATGAACTACATCATATGTTTGTGCTCATTGTTGTTAATTGAAAGCCCACACTGTATTTGGCAATCAAGTGAAGACGTCATGCACGTTAGCCGCCTTGTGGTTTTTTTCTCATTCTCTCTCGCGTGTTTTTCGTGTTGCAATGGTGTCTTTACCAACTCGAAAGCAGCAAGGTTGGCTCCCTCCGACACTCGGAACAACGACGTTACAAGGTTTTTGAGGCTATACGACACTATCGAAACTCAACTCCGTATCAATAAGACAACAAAGGATGAAGAGAGAGTTACATCCGTGAGTGAAGCGGCGAGTTTGCTTGGAGCACTTGCTCTAAAAGTCCACGGCAACCTACAGCAAAAACTATGGCTACGCTTCGGGTACACTCCTGACCAGGTCCTGGTTATATTGAACGCGGGGAGCAAAGAAGACGCGAGGTACAAACAGTACAAGAAATACTTCTATAGCTACTTCGTGAAATATCTCGACGAGCCGATGGATCATTTCCCCCAACGAATTATTGATAATATTTGGAAAGCGAGATTGCATGCTTGGTTGGAAACAGATACTCCTCCACAAGTATTTACGAAGCTAGGACTAACAGGTCGATGGGACGACGCAACTGGGCAAAAGAACTACAAGTATTTCATACAATTCAAGGAAAGGTGGGGTGCAAAACAAGCACGAGATTATCAAGATCTCATAAAGTTAAATAATTGATACTTACCGTCGCCATCAAACCTGAAATGGTCAGCTTGTGTGTGTCATAAATGACATTTTAATTAACTCATATTTACAAGGTGGAAGAGTTCTTCTTTCGTCAATGTCCATGCATCAATCAGTAGATGTATCAGTCCAAAATTTTGTACTTCAGTAGTTATTTGTGCGAACCGGTAGTGCTGCATTACCCGTACAAGTGCGTAGTACTTGCAGTACCTGAAGTACAAAATAATCGATTTGTAGGGATAGTTAAAGAAATTGGTGTTCTTTTTCTAGTGTATTTTGCTCTTGGCGATAATATTTGGAGAGAAACTATACCTCCACCCTGTGCTTGAGTGCTGTATTATCTAGTTTTACAAGGCAGACTTGTGTGAGGGTTTTTGCTGGTAGCATTCTCTCACTATTCCCGAAGTCAACTACAATCCAGTATGTCTTGCCAGCGACACGCTTTGAGAAACTTGAGCACAACGGAATTCACGTTCCTACAGAATAAACAATTTCTTTTTCTCGTCGTAACTTGCAACGTTTGTACCCGGTTGTTAAATTTGCGCCTAAACTTTACAGCAGATTTTCGACAGTATTGGGCATCCTTTCGTCCTATAGCATCTTGAGGGGGTAACCACAGTTGCAAGACAAAAGCAGTTCCAGCACCAGGAACTAAGTTTCAGCTCGGAATACAAAGAAGTATGATACGATTTTGAAGCAAGTGTCAGCTCTAGATGAGAATTCCCTGGTTTTAGTGATGAAATTCAAGTGCATTAACCGTGACCACAATTCGTTTTCTCGTCTCGAAATTAAAAAAAATGGTTTGAGAACGGCGTCAAGGTTCGACCCTCCGAACATTAGAGATCGTTCCACGAGCAACTCGCCATCGAGCAGTTCAGGTAGCTCTATGTAAAATAACTCTGAGAAACATGTGTGGGTACTTATTCAAGTTCTTGCGCAGTAGTACTACTTAGAGGCTCTCTTTTCGTGTAGCACAGCAAGTTTAGTTATAGTATATTCGCTTGTTGGCGATGCCGCTGTTCTAATTTTTGGTGAGAAAGATGCTGATATTTTTTACATGTACATGAATACGAAGCGTAGTGGTACATGTATTATTGATATTAATACATGTATGTGTTGCAAGTAAGGAACTCCATTGCTCACACTTTCGCTAGTGACATGAACATGGATATTGTAGACGGTAACTTGGATACGCATAAAGACTTCAACAATTAGGCGGAAGTAGCTGACCGCAACATTCTTTGTTCTGAGGAACCGCTCACGGAAGACTCCGTGGTGGATGTCTGTGCAGCTTGCGACCATCCCTGATCGCCAGTTTTGTCAGTGGGATCGGTGTTTGATGACGCATCCGCAGAAGATGGTAGAGAGGCAGGCCCACCAGAAGCCATCGACGACGTGGAAGTCTCTGTCGGCTGTTCCGGCATTTCTTGTGAACCTCCCGCGGCGTTTGAGCCCAATTCAGGAGGGATTCCACCATTCGCCGAACCACTACTTGGTGGTGACCATCCCGCTTGACTACCACTTGGGGGAGCCCAACCTTGGCTACCACTAGGTGGAGACCATCCGCCCTGGCCACCACTCGGAGGATTCCAACCTTGGCTACCACTAGGTGGAGTCCATCCTTGACCACTGGGTGGTGTCCACCCGCCGCCATTAGAACCACTGCAATCAGGATCTAGTGTCCCCCAGCCTTGGTCACCACTTGGAGGGGTCCATCCTTGACCACTGGGTGGTGTCCACCCGCCGCCATTAGAACCACTGCAATCTGGATCTAGTGTCCCCCAGCCTTGGTCACCACTTGGAGGGGTCCATCCTTGACCACTGGGTGGTGTCCATCCGCCGCCATTAGAACCACTGCAATCAGGATCTAGTGTCCCCCAGCCTTGGTCACCACCAGGGTTAGACGGCCAGCCCATTTGTCCTTTATCACCACCAGGGTTGGATGGCCAACCCGCGTGGCCTTGGCTTCCGCCCAGATTGGATTGCCAACCCATTTGTCCTTTTTCTCCAGGGTTTGATGGCCAGCTTGATCCTCCTTGTTGGGGCCAACCTTGTCCATTTCCAGTAGGGGCCCCAAACCCGTTGACCCCTGGATTCGGAGTTGAGCTATCGGTCGCTTGGTTCGGTGTCGTAGTTGCTGCTGTCTGCGAAATATCATTTACTTCTCCGAAGTCGATCGGAGACACCGTCATGGCCAACGTGGCTGCAAAAACTACGTGGGGAACTGGATACGGTCTCATCCTGCAAATTTGGAAATGACTCGACATTGTGAAGTCTACAACCAGCAATTCTTCAATCCATTGTGGACTCATTGCCTGAACTGCTTCGTGGATATCCATGTATAGCTGATCTAGCCTTTACGAACAGCAAAACTGAGATGGGAGACACATCTCAAGCCCTGCGCCCCAATACCAGATGCATGCACCCTCGTTATTAAACGGGGTAACGCTACCTGCACTACAACTGATAACAAACCCAAGCCGACAAGAAATCGAGATATAACGAATTGTTTTTATCTTTTTTGCTCTGCTCTACAGTACTTCATTGCTGGAAGCCTCGTGCATCCTACGTCGTACGTATTATGGTGTCGCTTGGCTTGCGAGAAGGAGAGGTACTTCCACATGGGTCGTCAATCGTCAAAGAAGCACAGTTAAATCGAACGTGTCGTGTGATCATATGCATTACTAAACCAAAGTAAACAAGTACACTACCAATGCGAGATGACAGCACATACGTCAAGTTGTATACAATCTTAAAAAACCGGAGCTTGGATCTGCCTGTTGTTTTCTGGTGTGGTAAATATACGAGGAATTCCGAGTTTGGAATTCGTGTTGTCATTTCGTCTAGATAACGTCGGTTTTCCCCCCATCCCCATCAGATTGATGTAGCACGTGTAAATGGTTCAAAGGGGTTTCCTGGTAGTGCTACGGTCGCGTAGTACCAGATGGTAGTGACACCACGAACATACAAAAACCCAGGAGAGGTAATAATGACAGAAGGGGGCAAGTCTCCTTCAGATACTTTTTCGCTGGTAATATTGCACAAAGAAAATATAGATAGAGTTATATTTTGCTAAAAAGGTCTTACTTGTACTCTATGAGCTTGATTGCGACTTGGTTAGGAATGACTGATCGCGATCCTGCCGACCATGCTCAAATTGTGTGTTGGAATTCCAAAGTACCATGTATTTTAATGTTTGTGTAGTTACGTCACACATTTGTGAGAAACCACCCAGCAAAAAAAACGCCTGTAGTAATGCTTACAGAATGATAATTATTTGCTGGCGTCTGTGCAACCATGAAGCACACGTGGAATAACGCCCAGCAAACAAGTTGCGAGGGACGTCGTACGCTGTCGACGTAGCAGTTTATTGTATGTAGACAGGGTTATTTCTGAAAGTAATCTTGCCGTCAGCAAGACCCTCTATCGTATTTTGGCTTTTCAGATACAGCCACAAATATGAACTATCGTTCTGGTTTCAACATGATTGTAGCTTACTCCGTTGTTTTTAGCGATTCTGCTTTTTTAATTGAACTATCGGAACCCAAGACTGACGCTGACAGCACAAATCACCTCGTCTTGGTGCATCAAAGAAGATATCGAGATTTTCTACATGTCCGTGGACCGGAGATCAGATATCTATCACACGTTTGCCCAAAACGACGAGGGGCAATGCATCACCGTGGCGGATGGTCACGTAAAGTGCTAAGGAAGAAAGTACAGCAAAAGGCATGGCTATTTTTCAAAGTGTCGCCGACGAAAGTGAAAACCGTGAGGGTGATAAATAAGGACGACAAGAATTACATCGCTTCTACGAATATTTTTTCACTTATTATACCAAGTATCTCGACGAACCGATTTCGCATTTACCAGCCTCCTCCACTTTTCGTCTGATATTATCATCCGCCTTTAAATTCCCCACGGCAACATTCCTGACAGCGCTTCAATGATAAACATTCCAAACGAATACACATCCGAGGCAAAAGTTGGTGGAGAACCTGTCAAGCATTCAGGTGCTTTCCATCTGTAAGCACCCAGGGCGCCGTTCCTACCAGCTACTTCGCCAGGTAGGGGAGTTACGATAAATATTAAGCCGAATTCACATTGAGGTCACCCACGAGAATGTTATTCCCTTATAAATCACCATGAACGATGCAACGGTCGTGAAGATGGCGTAAACCGAGTGAAGCTTCATAAATGCACTTCCAAATCAAAGCTCGAGGTTTCCCTTTGACAAAAGACAATTGTCTCTCGTGTGGCACGTTTGCATACAAAAAATGCTCGACCTTCGTGGCCTGCTTCATACAATTTAATCAAGCGGTCGTGATTCAACGAGAACCAAAGATCTACTTCCAGGCGAAATTGAGTCCGATCGACTGCGTCCAAACCTCCGCATCAGTATCGACCGATGTGCCTTCGTACACTGCACCACATGCTCCATCAACTATGTGCCGACCCAATTCAACCTGGTGAGGTGGAATGAACCACTTAGGCAGTGTTCTCTCGGCTGCAGTAAGATACCCGGTCAACGTCAGCGACCTGATCAATGCAGGTGGCAAAGAACCCGCTTGATGTCGAACTTCAAACACGAGTGATACAATTAACTGTCTTCGGCCTGCTGTAATCGTCATCTCACCTACCTCTAGAAATGTATTGGGTTTTCAAGACATGTTTGCAGTGCGTTTAGCTCTTGTCGACAAACTCATTCCATCGAGATTGCCAACGGTGAACGTGAGTTTCACTGGACAGGTTTGGTGATGAATGCTGCAGTTCTTCCCAGCAACAGTGCATGAAGTGTACATACCAGCCATGCGACTCAACGATGTGTGTTGCTCGACTGAAGATATGAAGCGAGTGAAAATCAAACTGAAATCGTCCAGCAAACGATTTCCAAGTGGGATAGTAGTAGCTTGAAATTGCTGGAAAATATCCATCAGACGTCCAGAAGAGATTGATTTAAGGTGTAGAGATCGTCAAGGCACAAAGCAGTTCAGCGTCATCCAGCAGAGCTCGGATAGATTCCCCGTTAAAGACGTAAGTGTCAGCATTCCAAACATCTTCCTCCACAAATGCAGGCCGAATGGCAGGAGTTTTAGATAACGCAGTCAAATGGGCGAGATGTAGAACGTAACACGAACGAGCGATCCAGAATATCAGCAACAGCAAAGTTCATCGTATCTGCACAGACACGTGAATCTCTCTACCATTGAAATTGTTTTCAGATAACTTGGACAAACGTCGACGTTCCTCTGCCAACGAACAAGGACAATTCCACCCTTAACAATACGTGTAGGTTAGTAGCCGACTTCAGTTCTGTACGCCAAGTACTCGCTAAGTTTTTGTGAGTGACACCACAACCGCTCAAGTATCGTAACCCATGGGCAAATTCGAGTATGTACTCCCAAGAAAACGATTTTCGTGGCACTCGATACTTTGATGGTGGATCATGTAAGGAGTTCCAGCATGGCACGCTCTAAACAACTTCTGAACGTTGGGGTGGTTTAATCTCGCCCAAATCGCTGTTGTACGTAAACATTTTTCTTCACCATCCTCGAGTTGAGAGAGGTTTACTTTGTCCCATTCCTTGGCGGATCCAAACCACTCCGGAAGCCCACCACCACCACGTGAGATAGTCGCGTGGACATGGACATTATCATACACATGTGAAATGATCTCAAGTTCCGATCGGGTCAAGACGTCACCATGAGTCTCGTTACTGTGTTTCATCCGCGTGCATGTAGTTGTAGGTTCGAGTTGTTGCATGACATGCTTCCAAAACGTGTAGATCGTCTTGCTGTCATTTGCCCGGCATCGAGCTCTTCCATCAAATAGAGTCTCAACTTGGTAGGAAGCGGCCACTGCTTCCATCGCACAAAGACATCGTGTTGGAGTTTGTTCATAGACGAACGATTTGATACTGATCGCTTCAAGAGCGTTTACCGCAAGTGCAGACTTCGTTCCAAACTGAAGATACACCTTCTGACCTCTTTCGAGGGACGAACTCTGCCACGAGAGAAAATATGTCCAGTGAACGTCCATGTGGACAGTCTTCCTTCAACATGGTCATGCCATTGGCAGAAAAGGGAAGCACGTCAACAATGATCAAAACGTGACCACCTTCGTGGCCAACTCCTCATGGTCGTATGTGGTCGTAAAGGCCTTTCGCTGGCGTCAGGGCGAGTGTCAGCTCAAGTCAATCTTCTCGAACTGTCCAGCTTCAACATCGTTGGTACATGTCAGAGGCAAGAGTGTCGCAACCGATGGCTTCACGTTTTTCATTCACATGCCTGACTGTTACTACTTGGGCATTACATTAAATAGACTTCACATGCTACTTTCTCCTAACTCTCTCTCTCTCTTCACGGGGCGGAGCTGATCTGGAAGAAGCTGCTCGTTCGGTAACGTTCCGAATCATCAGCTGCCGACACGCGCAGGAAATATTTCGAGCCTGACTCCATGCCCCACGGGACTTTATGGTACGTCAACAAGCCTGTATTCGGGGCTTCCTTTGCAATGAGCGTCGTGGCGCTCTGTCCGTCCTCGAGGAGCTCAATACAGAGCTTTTCCACCTTCGAGTCCAGCACTTTCCACTCAATCTCCACGGGTTTACCTCGTGTCCAGACTGTGTCGGGATTCGGGGACACGAGAGCCACCATGGGCGCGCCTTGTTGATGGCATTCACTGATCATCTGACTCGGCGTCGTGCTCTTGTCGTACATGCGCACGTGTTGCAAAGGGTGGTGCGTCTTGAACGAATGAGGGAGTGACTGATGTGGCGAAGTGGGTGGGAACGTGCCAAATTGTGGCGTGAAGTCGTAACTCCGCCGCCTCATGTTGGCCCGCCCATCGGCTGACATGACGCTGAATGTGTGTCGTCGATGGTCAAAAGTCGCTTCTTGCTGCTTTGTCATGATGGCCACAGAGCCCGTGGACTTGCGTAGGAGCGTCTGTTGGAATTCGTCTCCGTCCTGTTCCTGTTGCTCTGTCTTTTCCTCTCGTTCATCTTGAGGAGGCGGTGGAGAAGGCGCGCATTTCATCTCCATGTGTTTCGTGTCGGCCGCTTGGGGCGACGGCTCACTGCTGCTGTTGGTGGGACTGTTGTCGCTAGGGGCGGTAGACATGTCCATGGAGAGGCGCTGGATCACGGCAGTGACCAGCGATTTCGTAGGTGAAGGAGACTGCACTTCCAAGCTGCGCATAGGCCGCGAATCAACGGCCGACGACGAGGCCAGGAACGGCCGCAAGAGGCAATGCACCAACAAGAGCCCAAGTCGAGCAAGGCGCGAGCCCCAACGCTCTCCGTCCGAGTGCTCGATGATGCTCGGCGGCGGGTGAGTGGCAGACTTTTCCACTCGAGCTAGGAAAAGCTGCCGCTCGAATAAGACTCGATGTCGCTCACAGTCCGAACGAATCCCGGTCGGACCTGACAGGCGAAATGGGAAATGGTCTTCGCGCACAGCACGGCCTAGATATTCGGCGAATGACCGAGGCCAGCGGGCAGCACGCGACGACCGCCGCTTCTGCAGACAGAGCGCACGCCAGCGGCGGTCTCAGAAAAGGGCTCGGACTATAATTGCCTGCCTCAGCCCTCTTCCAATCGAACGTTAGCGCGCTTGGCTTCGGCGACAACTATAGTGAAAGCAAGTCATCCGAACGTGGCACCTGATCTGTCCGACTCTCGGTCGCGGGTCTTTGACGCGCCTTTGGTCCCATTTGGTCCCCAGTCTCCGCAACCGGACCAAAAAAGAAAATCAGAACACAAAACAATGGCTTGCTTCACATGGCCCGGGAGTCAGCGTCCCCTGGTGGCGTGCGGGTGACGCCACGTGATACGTTCATCGACGCTCAGGTCGGTTCAGCCGAGCGTTCTGGCGCCACCCAGACCCATTTTCCGCGATGCTTATTCCGCTGCTTTCGTGGTGAGCGCCAGCTGGCAGCGCTTGAAGCGTCACCCCGGCGCGCGCCCATTGGCGCAAAAGCGATACAGCCCTTTTTTGCGTCTTCGCACGCAAATGTGCTGACTAGTTTTGCTAAATTGGACCGCGTTGGCAACGGCCGCCTTGTGGCACTTTGGCCGTGAGGAGATCTCGGGGGGTTGTGGTCGTCGACCGTCGCGACTCGACGGGAAGGCGCTGGGATAGCCCAATGCGATGCCTCCTACACTCGGTCCAATGGCGCTATAGTTGCTAATGCCCCTAGAGTCCTGTCTGCAGGCTTGCAGAGGTCTCGAAGGCTGCGAGTCGCAGCTAGAAACAAGAGCTGGACGGCGTTAGTTTCATGAACAGCTCGTGCTGTGGAATCCGCTGGTCCAGCACCAACAACAACCAATTTGACATGGACTAGTCGAGCTTGGTGCTGAATCCGAAACCTTGAGGCTGAGCGGGCAAGTTCAATTTGATCGCGCCACTCTCCAAGTGACATGATATGGAGCGCATTCGAATTTGCAGAGCTCTCATCCCAGGCTTTGCCTTCTCTTGTTCCGCCGCGCTGGCCGTGGGTTGTGTCGAGCAACTAGCGCCCCCACGCCGAGCTGCCTTCTCATAGCTGTTGTCTACTCACAGTCGTTGGTGCTTCGACAGTGAGCAAGTCTCTGCCGAGACCTAAAGCCGACCGTTACAGCAAGTTGAAGTGCTTTTCGACCAATCGCAGGCCGCCGCCACGTCAGCCGAATAAGAAAAATCCAGATCACGTTGAAGTGCGTGGCTTCAGCCTTCGCAGTCGTTATGGCATCAAACTCGGAGTATTGCTGTTGCTTTCTTTACCTCTGCCAGCATTGATGCATGCGATGCATGGCCCAACTGCTCGCCTCTTCAGCCCTGGCCATGGGATATCATGTCAACTTCGCCATGTCTGATGCTGCAGCATCTACGGCAACATCCGTCGCAGAAGACCGACGGGCTCCGTTATTGACTTGCAATCCCTACGTCAGTCGCTTCGAGCGATGATCTCCCCCTACGAGGAGCTAGTGGGTAAAGGTGCATTGAGATGGACAATGGCTTGCAACTCATCGCTTGCGGTTTGTCGTTCAACGTTGCAGCGTAGTCAAGGTGCTCCAAACTACAGGCTAGTCCATCGAGCAGCGAAACGATTAACGCTGGAGACGGTGTTTGCGGCTTATCGTGTTCGGCGCAGGCGATGAACACGTTGGTATACAAATACTTACAAATAGTTCAGCGCAAGCACATTGCCACGCGCATCATCCGATCATGTATCGGCTCCGATTCCCCGACATCTGCGTTGAAGGACCACTATTGGATAGACGACTTCTGTCACGCTGCCAACGACTTGATGCAAGTTGCAGGCTATGAACACCAAACTCTTCGTATGTACGGGCCATCCGTCAGATGCCCCGTACGGATGATCCGTTGCCGTTGCGCATGACCTCTGGCAGATGCACGTAGTAGGACTCTCCTACTGGGAGCGGATCGCCAGCGATGAGAGTCTTGCGACAGCGAGCAGCATGCGATCCCCATCAGTTGTCGCTGGCGTGCCGGCCGCAACATCGCCGCGCTTGGTGGCGTCGCGCAGTCTGCCAACCCTCACTTCCACCCGGTTGCACATTGCCGACACAAGCTGTAAAGCGATGGTATCACGGTCTTTGCCAAGAACTGGTGTTGGCATCGGAGCAAGCTCGTAATATCTGCATGTTGCTGTCATGCTGGGAGCACAGCAGCCAGTGCAAGTCGAGTGACAAGACTGGAGCTCAGCAATCCATTTGCTGCACCCCTCGTCTGCTTGGACACCGATGCTACGCTGCATGTACGTACGCGGTAGATGAATCTTATTCGCTGGGGCCAGTGGAGCACGCACGGCAAGTTGCTGTCGACTTCGGTCCGAAGCCAGCCTGGGACCGATGGTTGTCGCGACGCACTGCAGCGCACGCCAGCACTAGCCCGAACTTGCGGTCAGCGAGGCAACATGGTGTTGAATACGGTCGTGCTCGGCAACGTGACTGGGATGCTCTGAGCATGGCGTTGGTCACGCAAACCTCTGCACGGAGACTTCGCAGTTGTTCTTCCAATCGAAGGCGCAGCACAAGCGCTGTCGTCGAGAGGCGCGTGTCAAAGGACCTGAGGCGGTCTTGGAGAGACGTGGAAGCCTTGGTCGGAGGTCTGCTTCATATTGCGGAGGTCGGCTCTGACGGATTCTACCTGACTCACGGTTTTGCCTTTGTCCGGAAGCAAACCTCCCTCTGTTTGCCTCTGTGTGCGTGAAGTTCGTCGGTGAAGTGGCTCGACGCTCTCTGGAGAAAAGAGCACGCGTCCACATATTGTTTCAACGGTGGTCCGAGTCTCAGAAGCGCCAGTCTTGAATCTGCGCCGTCAATCGAAGACATTATCGTTGCGCTTAGCAGCCAGGCCGTTGCAATCAAGTGGAGTGTGAGCGATGGGCAGTGGGGCTCCAGAGCATTACCTGTCACTAACAGGCTGACAGGCTGTCAGTCACATCAAAGGAAGTGGCGTAAGTCTAATGAGGCCTTCGAATCGCAGTGCGATTGTCTCCCCAAAGTAGTCACTTGAAGTGCACTTGACCATAAATCTTCTCTTGGCACTGTGTATTAAGGAAGTGAGTTACCTTCTTAATGCACAGTGCCAAGAGGAGATTCCTGTCGTCGCAGTCGGCAGTGCAGGCACTCTATATGATATCTACTTCGAAGTATTGACCAATTAGTCGTAAATTTAGAACGTCAGTGAAGATGTTGTTACAAATTAAATTTTACTGCCAAGCACAAAGTTGTCACCTTTGCTGTAATCCTTCGTACTACGAAGTTCGTAGTACAAGTGATAAATGCAGAGGCAACATCTAGTATGAACCATGTGCATTGGTGACACAACAACCAGAAAGTGCAATGACATTACAGTAGAACATTACGGATTCTTCAGCATGCCTGCAAACTCTCCGTTGGGTTTCCTACGTAACTCGGATGGCGGGCCAAACTCCACAATGTGACCTTGTTTGAGCACGAGAATCTTATCATAATCCAAAATCGTATCGACTCGGTGGGCGATCGTCAGCACGGTAGCTTCAGCAAACTCTCTGCGAATTGACATCTGAATAAATTCATCTACACATGACATCAAGGTTAGTTCATGGTCGCACTTTACCCACTCGAGATACTCATTCTCACCTGTAGAGTGATCCATAGAAGCAGTAGCCTCGTCCAAGCACAAAATCTTGGAGTTGCGCAGAATAGCACGAGCCAAACAAATCAATTGCCGCTCACCGACGCTGAAATTGTCACCACCTTCTAGAACTTCAGCGTCCAATCCACCACGTAAACCTTTAATAAAGAGTTCCAAACGGGATTTTCGGATTGCGTTCCACAATTCATTGTCAGTCGCTTGTCCTGTCGGATCTAGATTGAATCGTACACTTGCTGCAAAGAGCACAGGGTCCTGAGGAATAATAGCCATCCGGGAGCGCAACTCAGTTAGTGAGAGTGCGGTTGTAGACACTTCATCGATGTAGATACTTCCTCCGCCGACACCGCTATCAAATGATACCATGCGAAAAAGTGCAAGGAGGAGTGAACTCTTTCCGGCCCCTGTACGACCACAAATTCCAATTTTTTCACCACCTTTCACAGTGAATGAGATGCCATGAAGCACCGGTGGTGCAAATTGATCGTACTTCACACAAATGTTTACAAAATTGATTTTGCCGTGTTCGGGCCATTGCGGTCGCAACTGCAGAGTACGCGATTTGGGAGCCGTATAACGCTCATAGTGATGTGCTAACAGCGTCACCGATTCTGTATCCACGCGACAATATTCATCCGTACGCTCAACACTATTCATCATATTTTCCATATCAATGTTGTTTCGAATAATCCAGTTGAGTAGCGAGGTCATGTTTTGCGAGTAGCTGAGCAAAAGACCAGCCATGGCGCTAGAGAGTGCAACATGGTCTCGACTGACAAAAAACGCGACCGCAAACGTGATCATCGCTCCAAGAAATTCCAGTCGAACACCCAACCACCTGTTGATCAAGTTTAGCAGCAGGAAGGCCTTAGTATTTTCGTTAATCTTTAACGCTTGAACATGCTGACTCTGTTCCACCATTTCGAAAGTTCGGATGGTCACCAGTCCATTCAATGTTTGCGTAAAATGCGCGTACACAGGGCTTTTGGAAATATTATCCAAGCGCTGCAGCTCCCTACAAGATTTCCCATAGAATCGCTGGCACGCTATGTAGCAGATAAATACTGGAATGAGCAGAATCAGCAACACAGGGGCCGTAGAGCTCTGAATCGCCAACATGCTTAAAAGCGCGAGAAGCATAGTGATAAACTGCACAATGGCGGTGTTGAGTTTCTGGTCTGTGGTACGGTACAGCTATTAGTTTTAAATTTTGATACTCGTGTCACATTACCACATACCGATAGTGTTCATGTCGTTAGAGAACCGATTGAGAATACGGCCGACAGGTGTCGTATCGAAGAAGCGCATCGTCCCTTTAATAACAACGTGGAGCAGGGTGTGGTGAATACGTTTTGATGCACTGTGATTCACATTTCTAGTTAGCATGCAATACTTAGGGACCACTCCTTATTGGATAACATGTGCTTACCTGAGTCCAGCGTACCGGCAGCAGAGGTCTCCTACGAACCCGAAGACGATGGTACTTAGACCGAGGTAAGCATAAATCGTAAGGTAGAACGTCAAATTAACTCCAGTTGGCTTATTGCTGGTCCAGTTCGTCAGCCACAAATCCGTCGATACTGATGAAACCTGCGTTGCAAATAAAAGAGCAAATGCCCCTACCGTCGAAATCACACCACACGATATAAAGTAGGAGGAGTACACGTTCCACGACAAATTCCCCTCTGCTTTCTCTTCATCCTGAATCAAAACACCGTTGCCACCAGTAGAATTATCATCGACGCTCGAACTTGACCGAGACTTAGACCTAAATACGGTTCTGTCTTCAAGTTGGTCACCAGAATTCGTGTCATTCTCAGTAGCAGCAGCCTCATCAGCACGCTGAAACGACCTCAACATCTTTGCAAATTTTCCATTTGGGGTAATCTTTGTGAGGTCCTCAAATGTCCCCATTTCAGCGACGCGCATGTTATCCATTACGATTATCCAATCCGCCAAATGAGCAAACTGCAATGAGTGCGTACTCAAAACCCGTGTACGACCTGCCAAAAGCCCTCCACTGGACTCGTTGAAACACTGATTGAAGATACGAGTAGCAACGTGAGCATCCAATGCCGATAAAGAGTCGTCAAACACGTAAAGCTCCTGCTCTTTTGAATACACTGCCCGAGCAATTGATAGGCGTTGCTTTTGCCCTCCGCTGAGCGTAACACCATTCTCACCAATCTCGCTCTGAAATCCATTCGGGAGACACACAAGTTCTCTCTCCAGTTCACAACTCTTGATAACCCGGTGAAGACGAGCTGTGTCCAATGGTGCACCAAATAAGATGTTGTCCTGGACGCTGGCATTGATAAGGTATGGAGTTTGTGCGGCATAAGACACATATCTCGATGGGATACGGACCACTCCATATTCAGGCTGCATTTCTCCCAACAATGTCGATAGAAGCGTTGACTTGCCGCTTCCAACTGCTCCAACAACAAGAGTCAATTTACCTTTCGGGATTGAAATCGTGATGTTGGACAACTGAGCAGGAGAAGTCTCAGTTCCTTTTGAAGCTTTATCCGTCATTTTATGACCTTCGCTGGACCACTTGAAGGTCGCATGGCGAATCTCGAAGGAAGGATCCGAGATAAATGAGGCCGACAATGATGGTGAGCTGCGCTGGTGTTCTTCGAGATACAAGAAAGACTCGAGACGTTTGATCGACACGTTGGCTTGGAAAAGTAGTGAAAAAACTTGAGGGAGTGCCATTAGAGGTAAACGGAAAATACTAAACAGTGTGATAGCAGTAAACGCCTTGTCAGCAGTCAGTGCTTCGGTTTGAACGTACGAATAAGCTGCAAAGGTTCCAAAAGATACTAATACAGGTCCAGCTTGCAGTATCACTCTTCCGTACGCATTCCAGATGATCATTTTCTTTAGAAAATGGAGTTCTTCCGTGCGAATTGCATCCACTTGCCCCAACATTTCACTCTCCCAAGCATAAAACTTTATCACACGAATGTGCTGGAACAACTCCGTCAGAAATTTCAGTCGTTTATCTGTGCATTCCAACATTTTTTTAGAAATCCTTGCTGCTTGAGACGAAAACGATGCGCTCGTAGGCAGCAGAATGATCATAATAATAACACCTGCGAATGACGCAGTGCCAAGATAATGCACCAAAAGCATCATTCCAATGACCAGCTGTACTGGGGCTGCCCATGAGTAGTGAATCATGTAGAATAGCTCCAAGATCCGATTCGAGTCGATTGTAGCCATATTGAGAATCCGTCCTGAACCCAAAGAGCTCTTCATCTGGGACGATAACTTCAACGACTTTTCATACACCAACATTGTCAATGCCGAACGTACTCGAATGGCTTCTCGTATCACTAAATGATGATGTTGATGCAGACATAGAGTCTGTAGCACAGAGGCGACAAATAAAGTGCCACTGAGAATGTAGCCATAATGAGCCGATGCGAACCAAGCTGCCTTGGGATCTTCCACATACTTGATCAAAGCGTTGATACAAATGGGTCCAACAAAGCCAAAACAGTCCCCCGCGAGTTTACACGCTCCGGCTACGTACATGTTGAAGCCAAATGCTTGGTGGATCGAGCGCCACAGTGATTGGCTATTTTTGTCATTATTTACAGCTTCACGCAGAGTGTTGGTCACTCTTTCTGTGTCGTCTTGGACTTCTAAGGGCCATAAATCTTGGGCTTGGAGCGGGTGTGCGGCCCCTTGATGGAGCAGAGGACCGAGCCAGCTGAAGGTGAGGCGCGAGAACCAATGGGCATGAGCTCCAGGGGTTTCTTCGGACTGTGACTGGGGATGGAGGGCTCTAGCTGCTGAGTGCAGAGGCAGCAATGGCAACACTTCCCCATGTGTCACCATCTCGTCTCTTTAGTACTGTTTTATGTGTATCCATTTTTGCATGGATACAAACGTTCTTGTTCATAACAGTTATAACCGTTAGGTATGTTGGGGACTAACTACGAATTATGGTCCTATTTGATATGAAGGACTATTTTTAGTCTACTAGTAGTTCCTATGATGTGACTGTGATATTCTGCGCAACTCCAAGATTTTGTGCTTGGACGAGGCTACTGCTTCTATGGATCACTCTACAGGTGAGAATGAGTATCTCGAGTGGATGAAGTGCGATCATGAACTAACCTTGATGTCATGTGTAGATGAATTTATTCAGATGTCAATTCGCAGAGAGTTTGCTGAAGCTACCGTGCCCACCGAGTCGATACGATTTTGGATTATGATAAGATTCTCGTGCTCAAACAAGGTCACATTGTGGAGTTTGGCCCGCCATCCGAGTTACGTAGGAAACCCAACGGAGAGTTTGCAGGCATGCTGAAGAATCCGTAATGTTCTACTGTAATGGCATGGCTCTTTCTGGTTGTCGTGTCACCAATGCACATGGTTCATACTAGATGTTGCCTCTGCATTTATCACTTGTACTACGAACTTCGTAGTACGAAGGATTACCGCAAAGGTGACAACTTCGTGCTTGGCAGTAAAATTTAATTTGCAACAACATCTTCACTGACGTTCTAAATTTACGACTAGGGCGTAACATTGTTCAATAATTCGAAGTAGATATCATGTAGAGTGCCTGCACTGCCGACTGCGACGACAGGAATCTCCTCTTGGCACTGTGCATTAAGAAGGTAACTCACTTCCTTAATACACAGTGCCAAGAGAAGATTTATGGTCAAGTGCACTTCAAGTGACTACTTTGGGGAGACAATCGCACTGCGATTCGAAGGCCTCATTAGACTTACGCCACTTCCTTTGATGTGACTGACAGCCTGTCAGCCTGTTAGTGACAGGTAATGCTCTGGAGCCCCACTGCCCATCGCTCACACTCCACTTGATTGCAACGGCCTGGCTGCTAAGCGCAACGATAATGTCTTCGATTGACGGCGCAGATTCAAGACTGGCGCTTCTGAGACTCGGACCACCGTTGAAACAATATGTGGACGCGTGCTCTTTTCTCCAGAGAGCGTCGAGCCACTTCACCGACGAACTTCACGCACACAGAGGCAAACAGAGGGAGGTTTGCTTCCGGACAAAGGCAAAACCGTGAGTCAGGTAGAATCCGTCAGAGCCGACCTCCGCAATATGAAGCAGACCTCCGACCAAGGCTTCCGGGTCTCTCCAAGACCGCCTCAGGTCCTTTGACACGCGCCTCTCGACGACAGCGCTTGTGCTGTGCCTTCGATTGGAAGAACAACTGCGAAGTCTCCGTGCAGAGGTTTGCGTGACCAACGCCATGCTCAGAGCATCCCAGTCACGTTGCCGAGCACGACCGTGTCTATAATGACATACAAATGTCCTTCAACTGTCCAAGTTGAAGTGGAATTCCAAGTATTCTATATCAAAGGTTTACGTCGACCACACCACAATTATCTCCACCCTAAAACAACATAAAGCGCGAAAGGCAAAGGAAACCCAACCATCACTCTGGGCTCTCCAAGATGTCGCCTCGCAAGACCCGCGCATCGACAGCCGCCAAGCGCCGTGCCGTCAGTAACAAGGTGGTCTCTACAAGCGCCACGCAAGAAGAAGAGTTCAAGGATGAAGACCCGGACTCGGAGCTTGTCATGGAACGACAGACTCAGAATCAGACACCTCGGAAACCCAGAATCAGACAAGCGGAATCAGATATGTTATCAGGCACGTATTTATCAGGAGCTGGACGCAACACGTCCACACTAAGTAAACGACTTAAACAGGTGTGGGAAATGTTGCAAAAGACATCAAGCACACAGCAGCAACAAGAAGACGGAGTGCTGGATGCCCGTGCAGCGCAGAAGCTCGGCCTTGTAGCTGTCGAGCTACTGCAGGAGAAGCTGCTGCAACACAAGGACAAACATGTGCGGTCACTTGTGGCCTGCTGCCTGGTGGAAATTCTGCGCGTGTCATCGCCCGACTCGCCTTTCAGCTCCAATGAGGAGTTGTATCGAGTTTTTAAGTTCCTTATTGAGCAACTTCGAGCTCTAGCTCCAGAACAAACCACAACGTCCAGTGATTTACATCATTTCCATGTGCTGGAGAGTCTCGCGACGGTGAAATCGTGTTTACTAGTGGTTGGACTAGATTTTACTAGTGAAGAAGAAGAGGACGTGATGCTGGTGCAGTTGTTTCGAGCATTTTTCAACACTCTTGGAGAGGAACACTCAGCTAAGATTGAGAACCTGATGCTGAGCATCATGGTGGCGTGTATTGAGGAGACTGATAACGTGGAGCAACCACTACTGGATGTGATTTTGAGACCGTTAGTGGGTGCAAATTCTGATGACGTTGAGATGGATGCAGATGACGAAAACATTGTGAAGAGAAGCCCGGCTCACATGGCACGGGAATTAATAAGAAGAACGAGTGATCTCCTGCAAAACCCGCTATCGAATTTCTTTAACAACATTTTGATTGATGGCCCCGGCAGATTGGGATCACAGAAGGCGTCGGAACTTAAGGAACACGTGTACACTCTGATTTATGAGGTGCACAAGATTAACCCGTCTATTCTGCTATATGTCCTTCCTAATGTGTGCCTGCAGTTTCAAGTGGATGAGGTTGCCACACGATCAGAGGCAATTGCTCTCATGGGGAAATTATTTGCCTCTTCACACGCGGACTACGGTCACCAGTACATGAAAAACTTCCGTGACTTTTTGGGTCGATTCCGTGATGCAAGTAAGGAAATCCGTCTCCAGATGATTAAAGTAAGTGTTCCTATCTGGGAACAAAAGACCGACCTGGCTAATCTTTTGGAGAAAGAGTTAATGTTGCGGCTAAGTGACCCGGAGTGGGAAGTGCGGCAATTGGTGGTGCATGAGTTATGCGATTTCGCAGCGAATTATGTTGACTTCATAAGTGAAGAGTGCCTTCGAGCGGTAGGAGAACGCATGAAAGACAAGAAAGTCGGGCTGAGAAAGGAAACCATGACAGGACTCAGCCAGGTATTTAGTACACATATTTCTTCGTGCTGGGTAGAGGACGAAGAAGAGGAAGACAAATTGCTGTCGCTCAACCATCGCAATATTCCAGCTGCCCACAGCAAGAAACTGGGTTGGATCCCGGATTACGTATTGAAGTGCTACGCATATCCTCAGCAAGAGCTAAAGCTCCGCGTGATTCAACTTCTTGATGACTTTCTTTTACCAAAGGCTTTGTCAGAAAAATCTCGCGCGAACGGACTTCTTTACCTTTTCCACTCGCTGGATGTTACTTCGAAAGAAGCCCTTCGGCGGGTTTTCAGTGAAAGGGCCAAGTGTCAAGAAGTTTGCAAAAACTTTATTGAGTTCAAAGTGCAGCACCGTCACAAGGGGCGTGCAGCTGAAGCCAAAGATGATGCTCTGGAGAAAGCGAAACAGCAGCTTTATGATGGACTATCACCTCTGTTTTCAGATGTCACCAGTCTGAGTAAACTACTTGAGCGGCTCTCGAAATGGAAGGACCATAGTGTATTCAAGCACATGTATGAACTGTGCGACTTTTCCAAGAGTCAACGTGAAATCCGTCATGCAAGAGACCAGCTGGTTCGATGCGTTGGGTCAAAAACCCCATTGGGGAGTTCCTAAAGAAGTTGTGCCGAAAGCTTTCATTGTTGACGATGAATCAAGCTTCAGTTGCTGCTTTGTTGGAATTCTTGGTTTTAAAGGAAGGACGACCAGCGAGAGAAAACCGCAGTATTATGGACTTGCTTGTGATGGCATCGAATGAGCTCCCAGAATTATTTGCCCCGTTCATCCGCGAAAAGGTTACGACGATTCTGGTCGATAGAAACAATAGATCCACTGCGAATCAATATGGGACGAGTGACGAGGATGACGAAGAGAACTCGTGCGTAAAGACCCACGAGTGACTCTTGGAGCCTTACATCTTCTCGCCAATTATTCGCGACATTGGGCTGCTTCAATTGACCTTGGAAATGATGCAACAATCGAGGGCGATGACAGTAACACACCTGCTACTGAGTTAGTTGAACAGCTTCATAACTTCTGCCTTGGTGACAGCGATGTTGACGCGCAAAACTTTAATACTGCCAAGGAAAGCCGGGCGGCAGAATTGGCAGCATTTACCATATCCCATTTTTATGGGGGAACGACAGAAACGACACAGCTAATCAGCAAGCTGTGCTCGAAGGAGAAGCTTGACTCGCCCAGAAATCCCGGAGCATTGCCAGCGTTACAGAGCTTGGAAGTATTTGCAAAGCACTGCAGCAATATTTTCGTTGAGGATAGCATGTCTGCTCGTTTATGGACGCACCTGATAGATGATTTGATCGGCAAGGGTAAACAAACTCCAAAATCAGGCACGCCAACTTCTAAAGAGCGCACCCCCAAGGGCAGTAGATCACTTACAACAAAGGTAGCAGAGGTTCGCTGCTTAGCCATTAAGGTTGCCGTGAATCTGCTTGTGTACGGAAGGTCTTCATCGAGCTTTCTAGAAGACAGCTCGAAACTGACCAGTTTGCTGTTTGGAATTTTGCGTTCGAAAGGAATGACTTATGGATCGACTCCTGCTTTAGCTGCTGCTTTCCGTGCCACTGCGTCGTGCGGTATCATGAAACTTATACGCAACCGGCAGCTAGAAGCATCAGTGTCGGTCCCTGAATGGCAATTACTTGGGTTCACTTTGCAGGATTCGAGTGAAGAAGTTCGTCGCAAGTTTTTGAAAAGCTGAGTTCATACTTGATGAAGCAACCTGTTCAGCATCCACACAAGTATCTCAGCTACTTGGCGTTATCTGCTACAGATTCAAGCACCAGCGTGAAGAAAAATGCACGAAACCTACTGAAGATTGCGGTGGAGCGGATGCGACGCATGTTTGAAGCGACGTCTTCCTGTGAGTCGGAGGTGGTCAACTCTCCTAGCCAAACAGGAATGGGATCCCCTTCCATGAGGGCACTCATGGTACCGGAGTATGCGTTGCTTTACGTAATTCATCTTCTGGCGCATCATCCCGAATTTCCAGTTAAGTTGGTGGAGAGAACACCTACTGTCGTGGTATTACACAGTGCTCTATGGACTGATCAATTAGCGTATCTGGGTTTCTTCCTAGACGGACTAGTCTCCGCAAACGCTGCAGCGGCAGACAACATCGCCTTTTTGCTTCAGATTTTGACCAAGGTATCCCAATGCCATGATGTGGCATCCCCTGATGCCGTTAATATTTATCCGCTGATCGACACCACCGCTGTTTTACTCAAAAAAAAGATCAAGAAGCAGTCGAACTTGAAGCCGTTCCCAGGGAAAATCTTCCTACCTAAGCATCTCTACAGCCCCGGCAGACCTAGTACGCTCGCGACGCCTGGGGGTAGAAAGGAGCCTGAAGCGCCTGAATCGTTGGGAACATCGCGTGGCCCAAGACTCAGCGTACGTATCACCCTGCTCGCTGGTTCTAACTGATTGTACTTGTCCCTCAGTTATAACACATTATGTTCTCGCTTGATCGCAGACCTCACTGTCGCCTATCAAGCCCAAGGACTTTGCTGCGCATTTCATGAAGCTGAATTCTCCTCCTGGAAGCTCCTTGAAAACCTCCATGAATAAGCGCAAACGATCGCTTCTCAAGGCCGTCAATAGAGAGACTCGGATGCAGAGGAGAAGGAGGACAACAAGATGACGCAAGGGAATCACCGTTACACCACCTCGTCGCCAGTCGGTGTTGGGAAA
>VOQZ01002070.1:0-27804 GCA_008079305.1 Phytophthora palmivora
CACAGAATTACCGTATTCTCAGCATAAACCACAGGTGTTCTAGATCTGTGGATGCGAATGCGTTTGTGGCCAAGTTCTCCATCCTATCAAGTATTATTTCTCATTTTTAAGTCAACCTCACCATTTTTGACTTTGTGTTCGATAGAGAACTCACCATTTTTGACTTTGTGTTCGATAGAGAACTGCAGTGAAGTGGTGATGTACTAGTGCGTTCTATGGAATGATTCAGTATCGTGTATTTGTTTGATGTAGATGATGTACTTCTACGAAGTCCAACAGACACTCTGTCATGCACTGGAATTATTGTTCATTTGGTTAGTGTAGTAACTACCGTTCCATCACTAAAATTTTCATCCCAACACCTGCTGCCTAGCTTCATTAAAGCATAACAGCACTACTACATCCGATGATTTCTTCTCAATCTCATCTTGCTATGAATACCTAAATCATACAGCTATACACTTACCCTTGACACTATCTATCCCACGATTTCAAACTATTTTGATTTTGCTAAACAATGTTCAGTATTCATGCGTCGAAATTCAGCTTTTCAGACATTGTCAACTAAGTCAACTCTGGGGGCGTGCTGTTACCAGCACAATTACGAAGTCTGCATTGTAGCCCTTCACTGCCATGGGTGTGGCGTGGCGGGTTAACCAGGACGGAGGAAGTTGGAAACTAACGCTACGATCGCTTCTATCTATCGCGTTGGTTACGCGTTCGTTTCTTCTCTCCTCCTAGTCTCAAAAACTATTTTCACGCCACTACGTGAAAATATCCATTTCAGACATTGTCAACTAAGTCAACTCTGGGGGCGTGCTGTTACCAGCACAATTACGAAGTCTGCATTGTAGCCCTTCACTGCCATGGGTGTGGCGTGAGGGTGCCCCCTTTTAGTTGAGCTGCAAGGCAGATTTTTCCAACATGGCTGGCGCCATTCGTGACGTAAGTTGACCGCTGATTCTGGTGTAGCGCTCCACGGCGTCGGACCTCCATCGCCCAAACAGTTTTACGGCCAAGCTATCGAATCCGGCATTGAATAGGGCTGTTGCGCCACCGCTGCGAAGAGAATGAGAACCAAAATTTTGAGGGTTTTTCCTGTTAACTCTGCCGCTCGTTGAATTGCCTTGATCACGTCTTTGACTTGTAGATTCGTTCTTACGTCGATTTTGCACAGCAGGCTATCTGGCTTCGCAGCTAGATCCTTGTGATGGCTGACAAGAAACCACGCGGCTAGTACAGGACAACACCAACGTTGCTTCGAGCGCGACAGTACTCGACTGGTACCTTTTCCAAATTGATCTGCTTTGCTTCCACGAAAGTGAATCACCACCGAGTCTGCATCTCTTAGCCACTTGGCTTCTCCTCCATAGGTATCGAGGAACTTGATGTCAGATCTCTGGATTGCGTACGGCATTATCTTTGTACCTTGTGCTAGATACTCTGATCTTCTGAGTAAAAAGAAGAAACCCAGCACCGAAGCCCCCCATAAGACTCGGTGCTGGGTTCTTTTGAAGTTAAGCGAATTGTGGAGGCACTTGAGAATTTCTGTAGTGACTGGGAATTTTGGGTTACTGGGCGGATCGGACCGACGCATACCGGTGATGGCAAGTTGATGTCCTGGCATGAGACCGACGTTGTAGCCAAATGATCGCCGATGATGCCACGAAATGTGGCTGATTTTTGACTGCACGGTGGAGGCAGAGTTTCCTGAGTCTGAACGTCCCCACCCAAATTTCCAGCAATACGTAGCAAAAAGCGCGAGTTGATAAGAGTGTTTTTGTGGATCTTCGGGTAGCCACACGGGAAATTGAAGCCAAGAACACCATTGTGTCCACTGTGACCATGTGCTGGAATATTGTTGTGCTGAGGTCGAGGCCAATGAGCGGGACTGAAGTGTTCCGAGAAGCTCGTGTAAAGTTTCCTGCAGCCCATCGGGACTAAATCCTGTGACCAACAAGACGAAAAGTTAGCCCATCGCGAGGAATGTGGTTCGGTCCACGCTCTAGAAGCTGAATCGGCCATCCAATTAGAAGATCCCGGTAAATGGTCGGCAGAGACACGCAGATTGAAGTAAGCTTCTGCTAGACCGATAGCTCGATTTATTTCTTGACTAAGTCGATTATTTGCATGTAGCCGATTGCACCAAGTGACGGCAGAAGAATTATCGCTCCAACATTTCACATGAATTGTATTTCCTTTCGATTGGCGATTCCACTTGGCACCCCATGTCCAAAGCGAGAGTGCGATACAAAGGTGCTCTCTAACGTTTATAGAGAACCCATCGCTGGAGTCCTTCACTTCATCAATTTGCGCTAGCTCTTCGTTATCAAATTTCACTTGAATGAACGAGTCGCACCCAGGATCTAAGACAGCAAGTCCATAATTCGATGCATCCATGTATAACTCGACGTCCGGTGGTGGTAGTGCGCCAAACATGCCAAGAGGTAATTCGGCCAGACATCCATGATCTAAGATATGGCTAAACCATTTAAGATCAGCTAGTGATCCTGCTGAGAGCATACTCTTTCCGAAACGGGGAGCAGATGCGCATTGCTTCTGCAAACGCTGATAGAAGGGTTTAGCAGTACGTAGACAGTTTGCAACGTGCCGCAGCGACCCAAGCAGTTTGTAAAACTCTGTCTTCGATGCTCGGCCTCGCTTGAGCATGTCGGTAACACGGTTTCGAGCCTTTACGATTTTTACATCAGGGATTGAGACTGTAGTCTACGTGTGTTCCATAGCAAACCGAGCACCACAAGTTCGTCACTCCAGTCCGAAAACTTAGACTCATTGATTGATCTCGGTCCAAGCACGGCTAGCATCGCATAGCGTAACGTGGATTCGGCCAACTGAAGTCGGTCGTCAATATCTGGTTCCACTAAAACGTGATCATCTACCCATTCAAATGGGAAAAATGGATTATTATCGACGGAGTCGGAGACTGAGGCCGGTGAATTGCTACCCACCAACCAGGAAATGGCACGTCCGAATAGGGAATAGCAGGGTGGTGAACCTGCCCACCCGAATGGGGCTGACATATCAATGACTAGAACTTCCAGTTCTGGTACGAACGCTGCCATACGAAACGTTTGACATGCTGCTGTTCTCAGGTGGCGAAATGCCGTCTTGACATCACCTTTTAGCATACGTATCCGACTTGTGTAACCTGCGTTCGCTAAATACTCGATGCGACGTGCTATCGCTGTCACTGACTAAAGCGCAACTTCGGAACAGAGTCGACTTGAAAGGCATCGTTGACAGCATCACCTTTGGGAAACGATAAATCGTGTATAAGGCGAACTTCGTCTGATGGGTCCACGTCCTTCTTCTCCACCGCCCCAAGAGGACTGCAAATAACGTTTTTCCATCGGACGAGGATGTCAGCATTAATGATCATATACTGGCCTGAATCTTGTCCAATTCGTAAGGCTTTAGTTATTGCGGGCAAATATCGACGGAAGGAGCCATGATTCTTGGGTGGTGGACGACTAGGAGTCGGGCCATTTTCCCACTTAACTTCAATGCCGCTTTTTGCAATTTTAACGAGTAAATCGAGGTGAGGATATCCTGCTAGTACCAGCCGTAAACGTTCCACATCAATGGCCTTATTGGGCCTGGTATCTGATGTACATTCTCCACGAAGAAATTGTGTTGCTTGCTGCACAGTGAAATTATTGTCGCTAATAATGCGGGAAAGGGAATCACACGCGATTTTGTCAATCGTCGGGTGAGCCCCTGCTGTTGGTGGCGGGGAACGCACGAAACCCATACGACGGTGGGACTGTGAAATCCTGCATTCCTCACGAAGTAAATCGCGCTCTAGTATACGTTTAACCGCGCTGAACGATCGAAGAAATATTGCTCTAGGTGCTTGTTGTTGCTGTGTCAGAGCGGAACTCTGAATGTCTAATCGTCGCTTAACTGGAGTTGGGATGCAGGTTAAACGGATTAGTGAGACGTCATCATGTGGCTGTGCTTCGCCACAATACTGTCGCCTAGTGTTCGTAGTATTCGTAATATTCGTAGTATTCGTAGTATTCAACCCGGACGTTGTACCTCGCACGAAACGTACATGACAACAGCCCGCATGGCCCTCAGAATCAACATTGGACGACGACGATGGATATCCATCAACGTCTATGCTGAACTGGGGAAAGACCTTTATGTCACTCGTATTCGCAGGTAAATCCACGTCATCTCTATGACATCCAGGTACTTCTTTCTCGGCGTGGCCCACGTGTGACACTGCCACCGATGTCACCAATTCGGTGGAAAATACCTGTTTGTCGCCACGTACAATATTGCCTTGTACTGCCAGCGCTGGATCTTGATACGTGAGCAGACGCGCTGTAGATCTGCAAGTAGGGATTCATAAGTGTCCGTATTCCTGCTTCATCCCTCCGAATCGTTTGGTTATCTCTGCTTAACTACCTCGGGAAGCTTCTTTGGCACAAAATGACCCCGATCACTGGGGCAGCCACTACTATCTTCGATACATCCCTCATTCGAGAGATAACGCATGCATAGTTGCCGATTTTCCCCCGTAGCTGGATCAACCTGCACCGGTAGCCGTCTCAATACGTGCTTGGGAATACGTCCAAAGCGAGGTTTCGTTGGCTCTCGAATCGTGCGCGTTTCACGAGCCGGTATGGTTCTTTCACGTGATACTGTTACTTCCTTGGTTCGATGTAGCGCGGTTGTAGCTTGGAGGTGCTTTAGTTCATCAACTTGACGATGTAGTTTGACAAACATCAAATCTCGTAGCAACCGATCCTCCGTTGAGCAGCGCTGTCTGACTTGACTGATGTCTGAACGTGCTGCTATCGCTTCACGAAAGTCTTCCAACACGTCATTCACCCAATATACGACGTAAGGCAATTCGGCTCGGTTCCAGGTCACCCGCTTCAGGGTTCCATCGAGGAATTGTACAATGTTTTCAGTCAGTGAAATGAGCTGCTCGCAGCAGTACTCACGTGCGTAGACTAAAAAGACCCGTGCAGCATCAATCACATCTTCTAGGCATTCTGCTGGTGGGCCTTAGTGAACTCCGCAGAGGCCGACAGGTTATCGAAGTGGACCCACCCGATTCAAGCCAGCCTACACGGTCGTCATGGGAAATCCTTGTAAAGTGACGGATAGACAGCCCTTCGAACCAAAGCGAATGTCATATGCTCTTGACACACACCTGGGAGAGCCTTAAACTCTACAGCGTGCGACCGAACCATACCACAAACAAAGACACTAGGACTCTTACCTTTATGCTTTTCTGCTGTAACTTGATCGTGGATGTACTGCTGATCTTGTCGTGGGGCGAATGCATATTTTGATCGTGGATCGGAGGTCCGTACTGCTGATTGTCTTGTCCCTACATTAGAGCACTTGTCATCTGTGTTGGCACTTGTAGGCGACTTATTAGCATTACTTCGTCGGATCTTCAGGAAGTGGTTAAGCAGGTCGGGATCGTCGCGAAGCAGCTCGACAATCGATGCGTCTTTGTCTAACGCGGAGTGATATGAAACTCGCTGATGTTTTTGACTGGATTGGTGCTGATTTTTAACCGAGACGGACTCAGAGTTGTCCCTGTACCGCTTAACTGGTAAGCTTCGGGCTGGATTTGAATTGTTCGTGAGGATTGACTCTGGCTCTGTTATTTCGTGCTCGTCGTCATCGACGAATGGGTCAAACAACTCAAGAGCATCATTGGAGACCTGCAGCTCGTTGACGCGCACACGCTGAGCTGGCGGTTGGCAAAAGGATTGCCCAACGCTATCAGGAACGGGAGTGCGCCCTCCATCGACGAAATAGGCGTAATCTAGGGCGTGTTGAAGTGGAAACTCTGTTGGGCGACCAGAACTCGGGTTGATCCACCGACACAACTCTGATGCTGCTGGAAAGGTCTCTTCGTATATTATGCCATGCATCACGTCTTCAATAGCGTTTGACGCCGTCTCTCCATTTCTACCTAGTACTCGATTCATGATCGTCACCTGTAGCTCCTCCAAATCGTCATGACTCCAATCATTGAGGTTGAACTCGACATGCTGAAGCAGCAGAGCCACAATTGGTGGAACAGGTGACGCTTGGTATGTAGCAGCGACAAATTGATGCCCTTTAGAATCAACAGTTATGCTATCCTCTGTAATCGCGATAACTTGACCATAGTACATGCGTACGTCGACATCTACCGCAACAGATCGTCGTAGCAACGATAACTCGCCTGCTTGACGTACTTCTCTCGATGATACCACGTGTTGTACGGCAACATTGCGGGAAACAACACCTTCGCCGCCCTCAAGACTGCGGAACGTTACGATATCGTTGTTGATGCGTAACACCTGCGCGTAGAATGGGTGATCGAAGCCTTCATCCACTTCTTCCGGTAGCATATGAAGGAACGAACGCGCAGCAAGACGAACCATAATCCGGAGTGCTGAGAGCTAGGAAGAGAGCGAAGCAGGAGGGCTTAACCAGGACGGAGGAAGTTGGAAACTAACGCTACGATCGCTTCTATCTATCGCGTTGGTTACGCGTTCGTTTCTTCTCTCCTCCTAGTCTCAAAAACTATTTTCACGCCACTACGTGAAAATATCCATGTCCAAGTTTGCTCTTGTATGTAGACGCTGTACGATACTTCTGAGTACGACGACTAAAACACAAAATTGATGTTTGAGTATATTCGTAAGTTTGTGTCCTATAATGATGCTTCTTTATAATGGGTCAAACGTATCAAAACCGTCTATGAGTCGGTGTAAATTTCGACTGGAGAAGCTATCGAGCACACAGGAATAGGTTAGACCGAAATTCTCAATTGCATAACCGCATTCTCTAAGCGTACAACAGCGTACAACCAATTGAACTGGATATTGACCGAACCACTCGCGCAATTAATTCGTTGGGGTACTCTAAACCTCATTTTCGGTATTCCCAGTACTGATGTAACTGTACCAGATGACAACAATGCCAGAAGAGAAGCATGGGATAGATGCAAATGAAATGTCCGATACAACAGTCCTGGTATGCAGCAATAGGAATACACACACGGCGAGACGGTTTTCCTGCTCGATCGATCCGTCAACCGCATGTCGTAGATGTCGTACACGCGAGTAGCATAGCAAGATCCCGTAAGTGTAGTTGCAGTTGATGTCGTTAGTCTCATATACTCTAGTCTAGCACGCGAAAATCGGGGCGAGAACCTAATTCAAATATAATTGTCGTTCAGAATAATGAATACCGACCGATCGTCTAAATAGTCACAGTAGTGTATACGCACAGCATGCTGGTCGCTGCATCAATCTTTGAACCAACGACTTTGCTGCACTACACAAATACTTCACAGAATTACCGTATTCTCAGCATAAACCACAGGTGTTCTAGATCTGTGGATGCGAATGCGTTTGTGGCCAAGTTCTCCATCCTATCAAAGTATTATTTCTCATTTTTAAGTCAACCTCACCATTTTTGACTTTGTGTTCGATAGAGAACTCACCATTTTTGACTTTGTGTTCGATAGAGAACTGCAGTGAAGTGGTGATGTACTAGTGCGTTCTATGGAATGATTCAGTATCGTGTATTTGTTTGATGTAGATGATGTACTTCTACGAAGTCCAACAGACACTCTGTCATGCACTGGAATTATTGTTCATTTGGTTAGTGTAGTAACTACCGTTCCATCACTAAAATTTTCATCCCAACACCTGCTGCCTAGCTTCATTAAAGCATAACAGCACTACTACATCCGATGATTTCTTCTCAATCTCATTCTTGCTATGAATACCTAAATCATACAGCTATACACTTACCCTTGACACTATCTATCCCACGATTTCAAACTATTTTGATTTTGCTAAACAAATGTTCAGTATTCATGCGTCGAAATTCAGCTTGTCCAAGTTTGCTCTTGTATGTAGACGCTGTACGATACTTCTGAGTACGACGACTAAAACACAAAATTGATGTTTGAGTATATTCGTAAGTTTGTGTCCTATAATGATGCTTCTTTATAATGGGTCAAACGTATCAAAACCGTCTATGAGTCGGTGTAAATTTCGACTGGAGAAGCTATCGAGCACACAGGAATAGGTTAGACCGAAATTCTCAATTGCATAACCGCATTCTCTAAGCGTACAACAGCGTACAACCAATTGAACTGGATATTGACCGAACCACTCGCGCAATTAATTCGTTGGGGTACTCTAAACCTCATTTTCGGTATTCCCAGTACTGATGTAACTGTACCAGATGACAACAATGCCAGAAGAGAAGCATGGGATAGATGCAAATGAAATGTCCGATACAACAGTCCTGGTATGCAGCAATAGGAATACACACACGGCGAGACGGTTTTCCTGCTCGATCGATCCGTCAACCGCATGTCGTAGATGTCGTACACGCGAGTAGCATAGCAAGATCCCGTAAGTGTAGTTGCAGTTGATGTCGTTAGTCTCATATACTCTAGTCTAGCACGCGAAAATCGGGGCGAGAACTAATTCAAATATAATTGTCGTTCAGAATAATGAATACCGACCGATCGTCTAAATAGTCACAGTAGTGTATACGCACAGCATGCTGGTCGCTGCATCAATCTTTGAACCAACGACTTTGCTGCACTACACAAATACTTCACAGAATTACCGTATTCTCAGCATAAACCACAGGTGTTCTAGATCTGTGGATGCGAATGCGTTTGTGGCCAAGTTCTCCATCCTATCAAAGTATTATTTCTCATTTTTAAGTCAACCTCACCATTTTTGACTTTGTGTTCGATAGAGAACTCACCATTTTTGACTTTATGTTCGATAGAGAACTGCAGTGAAGTGGTGATGTACTAGTGCGTTCTATGGAATGATTCAGTATCGTGTATTTGTTTGATGTAGATGATGTACTTCTACGAAGTCCAACAGACACTCTGTCATGCACTGGAATTATTGTTCATTTGGTTAGTGTAGTAACTACCGTTCCATCACTAAAATTTTCATCCCAACACCTGCTGCCTAGCTTCATTAAAGCATAACAGCACTACTACATCCGATGATTCTTCTCAATCTCATTCTTGCTATGAATACCTAAATCATACAGCTATACACTTACCCTTGACACTATCTATCCCACGATTTCAAACTATTTTGATTTTGCTAAACAAATGTTCAGTATTCATGCGTCGAAATTCAGCTTGTCCAAGTTTGCTCTTGTATGTAGACGCTGTACGATACTTCTGAGTACGACGACTAAAACACAAAATTGATGTTTGAGTATATTCGTAAGTTTGTGTCCTATAATGATGCTTCTTTATAATGGGTCAAACGTATCAAAACCGTCTATGAGTCGGTGTAAATTTCGACTGGAGAAGCTATCGAGCACACAGGAATAGGTTAGACCGAAATTCTCAATTGCATAACCGCATTCTCTAAGCGTACAACAGCGTACAACCAATTGAACTGGATATTGACCGAACCACTCGCGCAATTAATTCGTTGGGGTACTCTAAACCTCATTTTCGGTATTCCCAGTACTGATGTAACTGTACCAGATGACAACAATGCCAGAAGAGAAGCATGGGATAGATGCAAATGAAATGTCCGATACAACAGTCCTGGTATGCAGCAATAGGAATACACACACGGCGAGACGGTTTTCCTGCTCGATCGATCCGTCAACCGCATGTCGTAGATGTCGTACACGCGAGTAGCATAGCAAGATCCCGTAAGTGTAGTTGCAGTTGATGTCGTTAGTCTCATATACTCTAGTCTAGCACGCGAAAATCGGGGCGAGAACCTAATTCAAATATAATTGTCGTTCAGAATAATGAATACCGACCGATCGTCTAAATAGTCACAGTAGTGTATACGCACAGCATGCTGGTCGCTGCATCAATCTTTGAACCAACGACTTTGCTGCACTACACAAATACTTCACAGAATTACCGTATTCTCAGCATAAACCACAGGTGTTCTAGATCTGTGGATGCGAATGCGTTTGTGGCCAAGTTCTCCATCCTATCAAAGTATTATTTCTCATTTTTAAGTCAACCTCACCATTTTTGACTTTGTGTTCGATAGAGAACTCACCATTTTTGACTTTATGTTCGATAGAGAACTGCAGTGAAGTGGTGATGTACTAGTGCGTTCTATGGAATGATTCAGTATCGTGTATTTGTTTGATGTAGATGATGTACTTCTACGAAGTCCAACAGACACTCTGTCATGCACTGGAATTATTGTTCATTTGGTTAGTGTAGTAACTACCGTTCCATCACTAAAATTTTCATCCCAACACCTGCTGCCTAGCTTCATTAAAGCATAACAGCACTACTACATCCGATGATTTCTTCTCAATCTCATTCTTGCTATGAATACCTAAATCATACAGCTATACACTTACCCTTGACACTATCTATCCCACGATTTCAAACTATTTTGATTTTGCTAAACAAATGTTCAGTATTCATGCGTCGAAATTCAGCTTGTCCAAGTTTGCTCTTGTATGTAGACGCTGTACGATACTTCTGAGTACGACGACTAAAACACAAAATTGATGTTTGAGTATATTCGTAAGTTTGTGTCCTATAATGATGCTTCTTTATAATGGGTCAAACGTATCAAAACCGTCTATGAGTCGGTGTAAATTTCGACTGGAGAAGCTATCGAGCACACAGGAATAGGTTAGACCGAAATTCTCAATTGCATAACCGCATTCTCTAAGCGTACAACAGCGTACAACCAATTGAACTGGATATTGACCGAACCACTCGCGCAATTAATTCGTTGGGGTACTCTAAACCTCATTTTCGGTATTCCCAGTACTGATGTAACTGTACCAGATGACAACAATGCCAGAAGAGAAGCATGGGATAGATGCAAATGAAATGTCCGATACAACAGTCCTGGTATGCAGCAATAGGAATACACACACGGCGAGACGGTTTTCCTGCTCGATCGATCCGTCAACCGCATGTCGTAGATGTCGTACACGCGAGTAGCATAGCAAGATCCCGTAAGTGTAGTTGCAGTTGATGTCGTTAGTCTCATATACTCTAGTCTAGCACGCGAAAATCGGGGCGAGAACCTAATTCAAATATAATTGTCGTTCAGAATAATGAATACCGACCGATCGTCTAAATAGTCACAGTAGTGTATACGCACAGCATGCTGGTCGCTGCATCAATCTTTGAACCAACGACTTTGCTGCACTACACAAATACTTCACAGAATTACCGTATTCTCAGCATAAACCACAGGTGTTCTAGATCTGTGGATGCGAATGCGTTTGTGGCCAAGTTCTCCATCCTATCAAAGTATTATTTCTCATTTTTAAGTCAACCTCACCATTTTTGACTTTGTGTTCGATAGAGAACTCACCATTTTTGACTTTATGTTCGATAGAGAACTGCAGTGAAGTGGTGATGTACTAGTGCGTTCTATGGAATGATTCAGTATCGTGTATTTGTTTGATGTAGATGATGTACTTCTACGAAGTCCAACAGACACTCTGTCATGCACTGGAATTATTGTTCATTTGGTTAGTGTAGTAACTACCGTTCCATCACTAAAATTTCATCCCAACACCTGCTGCCTAGCTTCATTAAAGCATAACAGCACTACTACATCCGATGATTTCTTCTCAATCTCATTCTTGCTATGAATACCTAAATCATACAGCTATACACTTACCCTTGACACTATCTATCCCACGATTTCAAACTATTTTGATTTTGCTAAACAAATGTTCAGTATTCATGCGTCGAAATTCAGCTTGTCCAAGTTTGCTCTTGTATGTAGACGCTGTACGATACTTCTGAGTACGACGACTAAAACACAAAATTGATGTTTGAGTATATTCGTAAGTTTGTGTCCTATAATGATGCTTCTTTATAATGGGTCAAACGTATCAAAACCGTCTATGAGTCGGTGTAAATTTCGACTGGAGAAGCTATCGAGCACACAGGAATAGGTTAGACCGAAATTCTCAATTGCATAACCGCATTCTCTAAGCGTACAACAGCGTACAACCAATTGAACTGGATATTGACCGAACCACTCGCGCAATTAATTCGTTGGGGTACTCTAAACCTCATTTTCGGTATTCCCAGTACTGATGTAACTGTACCAGATGACAACAATGCCAGAAGAGAAGCATGGGATAGATGCAAATGAAATGTCCGATACAACAGTCCTGGTATGCAGCAATAGGAATACACACACGGCGAGACGGTTTTCCTGCTCGATCGATCCGTCAACCGCATGTCGTAGATGTCGTACACGCGAGTAGCATAGCAAGATCCCGTAAGTGTAGTTGCAGTTGATGTCGTTAGTCTCATATACTCTAGTCTAGCACGCGAAAATCGGGGCGAGAACCTAATTCAAATATAATTGTCGTTCAGAATAATGAATACCGACCGATCGTCTAAATAGTCACAGTAGTGTATACGCACAGCATGCTGGTCGCTGCATCAATCTTTGAACCAACGACTTTGCTGCACTACACAAATACTTCACAGAATTACCGTATTCTCAGCATAAACCACAGGTGTTCTAGATCTGTGGATGCGAATGCGTTTGTGGCCAAGTTCTCCATCCTATCAAAGTATTATTTCTCATTTTTAAGTCAACCTCACCATTTTTGACTTTGTGTTCGATAGAGAACTCACCATTTTTGACTTTGTGTTCGATAGAGAACTGCAGTGAAGTGGTGATGTACTAGTGCGTTCTATGGAATGATTCAGTATCGTGTATTTGTTTGATGTAGATGATGTACTTCTACGAAGTCCAACAGACACTCTGTCATGCACTGGAATTATTGTTCATTTGGTTAGTGTAGTAACTACCGTTCCATCACTAAAATTTTCATCCCAACACCTGCTGCCTAGCTTCATTAAAGCATAACAGCACTACTACATCCGATGATTTCTTCTCAATCTCATTCTTGCTATGAATACTAAATCATACAGCTATACACTTACCCTTGACACTATCTATCCCACGATTTCAAACTATTTTGATTTTGCTAAACAAATGTTCAGTATTCATGCGTCGAAATTCAGCTTTTCAGACATTGTCAACTAAGTCAACTCTGGGGGCGTGCTGTTACCAGCACAATTACGAAGTCTGCATTGTAGCCCTTCACTGCCATGGGTGTGGCGTGGCGGGTTAACCAGGACGGAGGAAGTTGGAAACTAACGCTACGATCGCTTCTATCTATCGCGTTGGTTACGCGTTCGTTTCTTCTCTCCTCCTAGTCTCAAAAACTATTTTCACGCCACTACGTGAAAATATCCATTTCAGACATTGTCAACTAAGTCAACTCTGGGGGCGTGCTGTTACCAGCACAATTACGAAGTCTGCATTGTAGCCCTTCACTGCCATGGGTGTGGCGTGAGGGTGCCCCCTTTTAGTTGAGCTGCAAGGCAGATTTTTCCAACATGGCTGGCGCCATTCGTGACGTAAGTTGACCGCTGATTCTGGTGTAGCGCTCCACGGCGTCGGACCTCCATCGCCCAAACAGTTTTACGGCCAAGCTATCGAATCCGGCATTGAATAGGGCTGTTGCGCCACCGCTGCGAAGAGAATGAGAACCAAAATTTTGAGGGTTTTTTCCTGTTAACTCTGCCGCTCGTTGAATTGCCTTGATCACGTCTTTGACTTGTAGATTCGTTCTTACGTCGATTTTGCACAGCAGGCTATCTGGCTTCGCAGCTAGATCCTTGTGATGGCTGACAAGAAACCACGCGGCTAGTACAGGACAACACCAACGTTGCTTCGAGCGCGACAGTACTCGACTGGTACCTTTTCCAAATTGATCTGCTTTGCTTCCACGAAAGTGAATCACCACCGAGTCTGCATCTCTTAGCCACTTGGCTTCTCCTCCATAGGTATCGAGGAACTTGATGTCAGATCTCTGGATTGCGTACGGCATTATCTTTGTACCTTGTGCTAGATACTCTGATCTTCTGAGTAAAAGAAGAAACCCAGCACCGAAGCCCCCCATAAGACTCGGTGCTGGGTTCTTTTGAAGTTAAGCGAATTGTGGAGGCACTTGAGAATTTCTGTAGTGACTGGGAATTTTGGGTTACTGGGCGGATCGGACCGACGCATACCGGTGATGGCAAGTTGATGTCCTGGCATGAGACCGACGTTGTAGCCAAATGATCGCCGATGATGCCACGAAATGTGGCTGATTTTTGACTGCACGGTGGAGGCAGAGTTTCCTGAGTCTGAACGTCCCCACCCAAATTTCCAGCAATACGTAGCAAAAAGCGCGAGTTGATAAGAGTGTTTTTGTGGATCTTCGGGTAGCCACACGGGAAATTGAAGCCAAGAACACCATTGTGTCCACTGTGACCATGTGCTGGAATATTGTTGTGCTGAGGTCGAGGCCAATGAGCGGGACTGAAGTGTTCCGAGAAGCTCGTGTAAAGTTTCCTGCAGCCCATCGGGACTAAATCCTGTGACCAACAAGACGAAAAGTTAGCCCATCGCGAGGAATGTGGTTCGGTCCACGCTCTAGAAGCTGAATCGGCCATCCAATTAGAAGATCCCGGTAAATGGTCGGCAGAGACACGCAGATTGAAGTAAGCTTCTGCTAGACCGATAGCTCGATTTATTTCTTGACTAAGTCGATTATTTGCATGTAGCCGATTGCACCAAGTGACGGCAGAAGAATTATCGCTCCAACATTTCACATGAATTGTATTTCCTTTCGATTGGCGATTCCACTTGGCACCCCATGTCCAAAGCGAGAGTGCGATACAAAGGTGCTCTCTAACGTTTATAGAGAACCCATCGCTGGAGTCCTTCACTTCATCAATTTGCGCTAGCTCTTCGTTATCAAATTTCACTTGAATGAACGAGTCGCACCCAGGATCTAAGACAGCAAGTCCATAATTCGATGCATCCATGTATAACTCGACGTCCGGTGGTGGTAGTGCGCCAACATGCCAAGAGGTAATTCGGCCAGACATCCATGATCTAAGATATGGCTAAACCATTTAAGATCAGCTAGTGATCCTGCTGAGAGCATACTCTTTCCGAAACGGGGAGCAGATGCGCATTGCTTCTGCAAACGCTGATAGAAGGGTTTAGCAGTACGTAGACAGTTTGCAACGTGCCGCAGCGACCCAAGCAGTTTGTAAAACTCTGTCTTCGATGCTCGGCCTCGCTTGAGCATGTCGGTAACACGGTTTCGAGCCTTTACGATTTTTACATCAGGGATTGAGACTGTAAGTCTACGTGTGTTCCATAGCAAACCGAGCACCACAAGTTCGTCACTCCAGTCCGAAAACTTAGACTCATTGATTGATCTCGGTCCAAGCACGGCTAGCATCGCATAGCGTAACGTGGATTCGGCCAACTGAAGTCGGTCGTCAATATCTGGTTCCACTAAAACGTGATCATCTACCCATTCAAATGGGAAAAATGGATTATTATCGACGGAGTCGGAGACTGAGGCCGGTGAATTGCTACCCACCAACCAGGAAATGGCACGTCCGAATAGGGAATAGCAGGGTGGTGAACCTGCCCACCCGAATGGGGCTGACATATCAATGACTAGAACTTCCAGTTCTGGTACGAACGCTGCCATACGAAACGTTTGACATGCTGCTGTTCTCAGGTGGCGAAATGCCGTCTTGACATCACCTTTTAGCATACGTATCCGACTTGTGTAACCTGCGTTCGCTAAATACTCGATGCGACGTGCTATCGCTGTCACTGACTTAAAGCGCAACTTCGGAACAGAGTCGACTTGAAAGGCATCGTTGACAGCATCACCTTTGGGAAACGATAAATCGTGTATAAGGCGAACTTCGTCTGATGGGTCCACGTCCTTCTTCTCCACCGCCCCAAGAGGACTGCAAATAACGTTTTTCCATCGGACGAGGATGTCAGCATTAATGATCATATACTGGCCTGAATCTTGTCCAATTCGTAAGGCTTTAGTTATTGCGGGCAAATATCGACGGAAGGAGCCATGATTCTTGGGTGGTGGACGACTAGGAGTCGGGCCATTTTCCCACTTAACTGCAATGCCGCTTTTTGCAATTTTAACGAGTAAATCGAGGTGAGGATATCCTGCTAGTACCAGCCGTAAACGTTCCACATCAATGGCCTTATTGGGCCTGGTATCTGATGTACATTCTCCACGAAGAAATTGTGTTGCTTGCTGCACAGTGAAATTATTGTCGCTAATAATGCGGGAAAGGGAATCACACGCGATTTTGTCAATCGTCGGGTGAGCCCCTGCTGTTGGTGGCGGGGAACGCACGAAACCCATACGACGGTGGGACTGTGAAATCCTGCATTCCTCACGAAGTAAATCGCGCTCTAGTATACGTTTAACCGCGCTGAACGATCGAAGAAATATTGCTCTAGGTGCTTGTTGTTGCTGTGTCAGAGCGGAACTCTGAATGTCTAATCGTCGCTTAACTGGAGTTGGGATGCAGGTTAAACGGATTAGTGAGACGTCATCATGTGGCTGTGCTTCGCCACAATACTGTCGCCTAGTGTTCGTAGTATTCGTAATATTCGTAGTATTCGTAGTATTCAACCCGGACGTTGTACCTCGCACGAAACGTACATGACAACAGCCCGCATGGCCCTCAGAATCAACATTGGACGACGACGATGGATATCCATCAACGTCTATGCTGAACTGGGGAAAGACCTTTATGTCACTCGTATTCGCAGGTAAATCCACGTCATCTCTATGACATCCAGGTACTTCTTTCTCGGCGTGGCCCACGTGTGACACTGCCACCGATGTCACCAATTCGGTGGAAAATACCTGTTTGTCGCCACGTACAATATTGCCTTGTACTGCCAGCGCTGGATCTTGATACGTGAGCAGACGCGCTGTAGATCTGCAAGTAGGGATTCATAAGTGTCCGTATTCCTGCTTCATCCCTCCGAATCGTTTGGTTATCTCTTGCTTAACTACCTCGGGAAGCTTCTTTGGCACAAAATGACCCCGATCACTGGGGCAGCCACTACTATCTTCGATACATCCCTCATTCGAGAGATAACGCATGCATAGTTGCCGATTTTCCCCCGTAGCTGGATCAACCTGCACCGGTAGCCGTCTCAATACGTGCTTGGGAATACGTCCAAAGCGAGGTTTCGTTGGCTCTCGAATCGTGCGCGTTTCACGAGCCGGTATGGTTCTTTCACGTGATACTGTTACTTCCTTGGTTCGATGTAGCGCGGTTGTAGCTTGGAGGTGCTTTAGTTCATCAACTTGACGATGTAGTTTGACAAACATCAAATCTCGTAGCAACCGATCCTCCGTTGAGCAGCGCTGTCTGACTTGACTGATGTCTGAACGTGCTGCTATCGCTTCACGAAAGTCTTCCAACACGTCATTCACCCAATATACGACGTAAGGCAATTCGGCTCGGTTCCAGGTCACCCGCTTCAGGGTTCCATCGAGGAATTGTACAATGTTTTCAGTCAGTGAAATGAGCTGCTCGCAGCAGTACTCACGTGCGTAGACTAAAAAGACCCGTGCAGCATCAATCACATCTTCTAGGCATTCTGCTGGTGGAGCCTTAGTGAACTCCGCAGAGGCCGACAGGTTATCGAAGTTGACCCACCCGATTCAAGCCAGCCTACACGTCGTCATCCTTGTAAGTGACATACAGCCCTTCGAACCATGTCATGCTCTTGTACACACCTGGACCTTAACTCTACAGCGTGCGACCGATGCACTAGGACTCTTACCTTTATGCTTTTCTGCTGTAACTTGATCGTGATGTACTGCTGATCTTGTCGTGGGGCGAATGCATATTTTGATCGTGGATCGGAGGTCCGTACTGCTGATTGTCTTGTCCCTACATTAGAGCACTTGTCATCTGTGTTGGCACTTGTAGGCGACTTATTAGCATTACTTCGTCGGATCTTCAGGAAGTGGTTAAGCAGGTCGGGATCGTCGCGAAGCAGCTCGACAATCGATGCGTCTTTGTCTAACGCGGAGTGATATGAAACTCGCTGATGTTTTTGACTGGATTGGTGCTGATTTTTAACCGAGACGGACTCAGAGTTGTCCCTGTACCGCTTAACTGGTAAGCTTCGGGCTGGATTTGAATTGTTCGTGAGGATTGACTCTGGCTCTGTTATTTCGTGCTCGTCGTCATCGACGAATGGGTCAAACAACTCAAGAGCATCATTGGAGACCTGCAGCTCGTTGACGCGCACACGCTGAGCTGGCGGTTGGCAAAAGGATTGCCCAACGCTATCAGGAACGGGAGTGCGCCCTCCATCGACGAAATAGGCGTAATCTAGGGCGTGTTGAAGTGGAAACTCTGTTGGGCGACCAGAACTCGGGTTGATCCACCGACACAACTCTGATGCTGCTGGAAAGGTCTCTTCGTCCATTATGCCATGCATCACGTCTTCAATAGCGTTTGACGCCGTCTCTCCATTTCTACCTAGTACTCGATTCATGATCGTCACCTGTAGCTCCTCCAAATCGTCATGACTCCAATCATTGAGGTTGAACTCGACATGCTGAAGCAGCAGAGCCACAATTGGTGGAACAGGTGACGCTTGGTATGTAGCAGCGACAAATTGATGCCCTTTAGAATCAACAGTTATGCTATCCTCTGTAATCGCGATAACTTGACCATAGTACATGCGTACGTCGACATCTACCGCAACAGATCGTCGTAGCAACGATAACTCGCCTGCTTGACGTACTTCTCTCGATGATACCACGTGTTGTACGGCAACATTGCGGGAAACAACACCTTCGCCGCCCTCAAGACTGCGGAACGTTACGATATCGTTGTTGATGCGTAACACCTGCGCGTAGAATGGGTGATCGAAGCCTTCATCCACTTCTTCCGGTAGCATATGAAGGAACGAACGCGCAGCAAGACGAACCATAATCCGGAGTGCTGAGAGCTAGGAAGAGAGCGAAGCAGGAGGGCTTAACCAGGACGGAGGAAGTTGGAAACTAACGCTACGATCGCTTCTATCTATCGCGTTGGTTACGCGTTCGTTTCTTCTCTCCTCCTAGTCTCAAAAACTATTTTCACGCCACTACGTGAAAATATCCATTTCCAGCAATAGGAATACACACACGGCGAGACGGTTTTCCTGCTCGATCGATCCGTCAACCGCATGTCGTAGATGTCGTACACGCGAGTAGCATAGCAAGATCCCGTAAGTGTAGTTGCAGTTGATGTCGTTAGTCTCATATACTCTAGCCTAGCACGCGAAAATCGGGGCGAGACCTAATTCCAATATAATTGTCGTTCAGAATAATGAATACCGACCGATCGTCTAAATAGTCACAGTAGTGTATACGCACAGCATGCTGGTCGCTGCATCAATCTTTGAACCAACGACTTTGCTGCACTACACAAATACTTCACAGAATTACCGTATTCTCAGCATAAACCACAGGTGTTCTAGATCTGTGGATGCGAATGCGTTGTGGCCAAGTTCTCCTCTCCTATCAAAGTATTATTTCTCATTTTTAAGTCAACCTCACCATTTTTGACTTTGTGTTCGATAGAGAACTCACCATTTTTGACTTTATGTTCGATAGAGAACTGCAGTGAAGTGGTGATGTACTAGTGCGTTCTATGGAATGATTCAGTATCGTGTATTTGTTTGATGTAGATGATGTACTTCTACGAAGTCCAACAGACACTCTGTCATGCACTGGAATTATTGTTCATTTGGTTAGTGTAGTAACTACCGTTCCATCACTAAAATTTTCATCCCAACACCTGCTGCTCTAGCTTCATTAAAGCATAACAGCACTACTACATCCGATGATTTCTTCTCAATCTCATTCTTGCTATGAATAACCTATCATACAGCTATACACTTACCCTTGACACTATCTATCCCCGATTTCAACTATTTTTGATTTTGCTAAACAAATGTTCAGTATTCATGCGTCGAAATTCAGCTTGTCCAAGTTTGCTCTTGTATGTAGACGCTGTACGATACTTCTCTGAGTACGACGACTAAAACACAAAAATTGATGTTTGAGTATATTCGTAAGTTTGTGTCCTATAATGATGCTTCTTTATAATGGGTCAAACGTATCAAACCGCTATGAGTCGGTGTAAATTTCGACTGGAGAAGCTATCGAGCACACAGGAATAGGTTAGACCGAAATTCTCAATTGCATAACCGCATTCTCTAAGCGTACAACAGCGTACAACCAATTGAACTGGATATTGACCGAACCACTCGCGCAATTAATTCGTTGGGGTACTCTAAACCTCATTTTCGGTATTCCCAGTACTGATGTACTGTACCATGACAACAATGCCAGAAGAGAAGCATGGGATAGATGCAAATGAAATGTCCGATACAACAGTCCTGGTATGCAGCAATAGGAATACACACACGGCGAGACGGTTTTCCTGCTCGATCGATCCGTCAACCGCATGTCGTAGATGTCGTACACGCGAGTAGCATAGCAAGATCCCGTAAGTGTAGTTGCAGTTGATGTCGTTAGTCTCATATACTCTAGCCTAGCACGCGAAAATCGGGGCGAGAACCTAATTCAAATATAATTGTCGTTCAGAATAATGAATACCGACCGATCGTCTAAATAGTCACAGTAGTGTATACGCACAGCATGCTGGTCGCTGCATCAATCTTTGAACCAACGACTTTGCTGCACTACACAAATACTTCACAGAATTACCGTATTCTCAGCATAAACCACAGGTGTTCTAGATCTGTGGGATGCGAATGCGTTTGTGGCCAAGTTCTCCATCCTATCAAAGTATTATTTCTCATTTTTAAGTCAACCTCACCATTTTTGACTTTGTGTCGATAGAGAACTCACCATTTTTGACTTTATGTTCGATAGAGAACTGCAGTGAAGTGGTGATGTACTAGTGCGTTCTATGGAATGATTCAGTATCGTGTATTTGTTTGATGTAATGATGTACTTCTACGAAGTCCAACAGACACTCTGTCATGCACTGGAATTATTGTTCATTTGGTTAGTGTAGTAACTACCGTTCCATCACTAAAATTTTCATCCCAACACCTGCTGCCTAGCTTCATTAAAGCATAACACACTACTACATCCGATGATTTCTTCTCAATCTCATTCTTGCTATGAATACCTAAATCATACAGCTATACACTTACCCTTGACACTATCTATCCCACGATTTCAAACTATTTTGATTTTGCTAAACAATGTTCAGTATTCATGCGTCGAAATTCAGCTTGTCCAAGTTTGCTCTTGTATGTAGACGCTGTACGATACTTCTGAGTACGACGACTAAAACACAAAATTGATGTTTGAGTATATTCGTAAGTTTGTGTCCTATAATGATGCTTCTTTATAATGGGTCAAACGTATCAAAACCGTCTATGAGTCGGTGTAAATTTCGACTGGAGAAGCTATCGAGCACACAGGAATAGGTTAGACCGAAATTCTCAATTGCATAACCGCATTCTCTAAGCGTACAACAGCGTACACAACCAATTGAACTGGATATTGACCGAACCACTCGCGCAATTAATTCGTTGGGGTACTCTAAACCTCATTTTCGGTATTCCCAGTACTGATGTAACTGTACCAGATGACAACAATGCCAGAAGAGAAGCATGGGATAGATGCAAATGAAATGTCCGATACAACAGTCCTGGTATGCAGCAATAGGAATACACACACGGCGAGACGGTTTTCCTGCTCGATCGATCCGTCAACCGCATGTCGTAGATGTCGTACACGCGAGTAGCATAGCAAGATCCCGTAAGTGTAGTTGCAGTTGATGTCGTTAGTCTCATATACTCTAGTCTAGCACGCGAAAATCGGGGCGAGAACCTAATTCAAATATAATTGTCGTTCAGAATAATGAATACCGACCGATCGTCTAAATAGTCACAGTAGTGTATACGCACAGCATGCTGGTCGCTGCATCAATCTTTGAACCAACGACTTTGCTGCACTACACAAATACTTCACAGAATTACCGTATTCTCAGCATAAACCACAGGTGTTCTAGATCTGTGGATGCGAATGCTTTGTGGCCAAGTTCTCCATCCTATCAAAGTATTATTTCTCATTTTTAAGTCAACCTCACCATTTTTGACTTTGTGTTCGATAGAGAACTCACCATTTTTGACTTTATGTTCGATAGAGAACTGCAGTGAAGTGGTGATGTACTAGTGCGTTCTGGAATGATTCAGTATCGTGTATTTGTTTGATGTAGATGATGTACTTCTACGAAGTCCAACAGACACTCTGTCATGCACTGGAATTATTGTTCATTTGGTTAGTGTAGTAACTACCGTTCCATCACTAAAATTTTCATCCCACACCTGCTGCCTAGCTTCATTAAAGCATAACAGCACTACTACATCCGATGATTTCTTCTCAATCTCATTCTTGCTATGAATACCTAAATCATACAGCTATACACTTACCCTTGACACTATCTATCCCACGATTTCAAACTATTTTGATTTTGCTAAACAAATGTTCAGTATTCATGCGTCGAAATTCAGCTTGTCCAAGTTTGCTCTTGTATGTAGACGCTGTACGATACTTCTGAGTACGACGACTAAAACACAAAATTGATGTTTGAGTATATTCGTAAGTTTGTGTCCTATAATGATGCTTCTTTATAATGGGTCAAACGTATCAAAACCGTCTATGAGTCGGTGTAAATTTCGACTGGAGAAGCTATCGAGCACACAGGAATAGGTTAGACCGAAATTCTCAATTGCATAACCGCATTCTCTAAGCGTACAACAGCGTACAACCAATTGAACTGGATATTGACCGAACCACTCGCGCAATTAATTCGTTGGGGTACTCTAAACCTCATTTTCGGTATTCCCAGTACTGATGTAACTGTACCAGATGACAACAATGCCAGAGAGAAGCATGGGATAGATGCAAATGAAATGTCCGATACAACAGTCCTGGTATGCAGCAATAGGAATACACACCACGGCGAGACGGTTTTCCTGCTCGATCGATCCGTCAACCGCATGTCGTAGATGTCGTACACGCGAGTAGCATAGCAAGATCCCGTAAGTGTAGTTGCAGTTGATGTCGTTAGTCTCATATACTCTAGCCTAGCACGCGAAAATCGGGGCGAGAACCTAATTCAAATATAATTGTCGTTCAGAATAATGAATACCGACCGATCGTCTAAATAGTCACAGTAGTGTATACGCACAGCATGCTGGTCGCTGCATCATCTTTGAACCAACGACTTTGCTGCACTACACAAATACTTCACAGAATTACCGTATTCTCAGCATAAACCACAGGTGTTCTAGATCTGTGGATGCGAATGCGTTTTGTGGCCAAGTTCTCCATCCTATCAAAGTATTATTTCTCATTTTTAAGTCAACCTCACCATTTTTGACTTTGTGTTCGATAGAGAACTCACCATTTTTGACTTTATGTCGATAGAGAACTGCAGTGAAGTGGTGATGTACTAGTGCGTTCTATGGAATGATTCAGTATCGTGTATTTGTTTGATGTAGATGATGTACTTCTACGAAGTCCAACAGCACTCTGTCATGCACTGGAATTATTGTTCATTTGGTTAGTGTAGTAACTACCGTTCCATCACTAAAATTTTCATCCCAACACCTGCTGCCTAGCTTCATTAAAGCATAACAGCACTACTACATCCGATGATTTCTTCTCAATCTCATTCTTGCTATGAATACCTAAATCATACAGCTATACACTTACCCTTGACACTATCTATCCCACGATTTCAACTATTTTGATTTTGCTAAACAAATGTTCAGTATTCATGCGTCGAAATTCAGCTTGTCCAAGTTTGCTCTTGTATGTAGACGCTGTACGATACTTCTGAGTACGACGACTAAAACACAAAATTGATGTTTGAGTATATTCGTAAGTTTGTGTCCTATAATGATGCTTCTTTATAATGGGTCAAACGTATCAAAACCGTCTATGAGTCGGTGTAAATTTCGACTGGAGAAGCTATCGAGCACACAGAATAGGTTAGACCGAAATTCTCAATTGCATAACCGCATTCTCTAAGCGTACAACAGCGTACAACCATTGAACTGGATGTTGACCGAACCACTCGCGCAATTAATTCGTTGGGGTACTCTAAACCTCATTTTCGGTATTAGCATAGCAAGATCCCGTAAGTGTAGTTGCAGTTGATGTCGTTAGTCTCATCCACTCTAGTCTAGCACGCGGGTTGGCTTGAGCTTGCAGCCCAACTATAGCTTTCTAACAATCATGCTTCCGCTGGTACGGCAGCGGATTAATAGATACGAGCAGAACAAGGGTCCAATACTTTGATTGCCCACCACCGCAGCAACAATAGTAAGTGAGAACTCGGATCCGCTGTCGTCAGCAAACAGTACTTTCATGTCAGTAGTCAGACCGAGAAATCCATCAGCTTCTGGGGTCGTAGTGAGCAAGCAGGGCATGTAATATCTTGACGATAGCGTGAGCAAAATCTCCCTTCCTCTCCAGATGACAACGCCGAGACCAGCAACACAGGGCGCAAGAAGTGCCCCAACAGTGTACATTGATAATAGTGTACCGAGCGTTCGTGGAGACTGGAACAGATACATCATCGACACCCAGATGAGCATCACCCTGTCCGAGAGACGGCGGATCCGTTTGTAATCTCGGGAATGTGGATAGAAATATGTTCTTGTGCTTTTAAACTATATTTATCCAATCACAATGGATTATGAATCCGTTTTATGCAATTGCCTACCTGGATTCCATGTCATGCCTACCCCGATTCCATGTAAAAATGCTCTTTAAACGTATATTTGCCTACCCAGCCTCCTCTCGTTTACATGGAATCCTGCACATCATGAGTGCATAAACCATAAACCATAAACCATAAACCAAAACCATAAACCATAAACCATAAACCATAAACCCTAAACCATAAACCATAAACCCTAAACCATAAACCATAAACCAGACAACCATACAACCATACACTACAAACTCTAAAATAACATACTCTATAATTACTTTCTATATTATATAATTACTCTATATTTTTTTTACTCTGTAATCACATATTCTACGATCACACATTTTATCTTTTGTATATTAAAACTATTCTGTAATTTTAACTCTAACAATCACATGCTCTATATCTATAAACCTTAATATAATATTCTTCACAACAATATACTTCATTTTTTATCACATTCTATATTGCCATTTCCAATATACCACATCCCTGATCACATACCTTTCCTTCATACTCACTCTACCCACTATATACAACTACACACTCTTCCATTACATATTCTTATATCACCCTCTCTTCAACCATATATATCAATATTAACATTTTTATAATCTTACATTGATCTTCAACCTATGCTTTTCAATCATTCCACCACTACATAAACTATCTCCTACAATTTTACTACCATACCCTCCCCTACTGTAATAAACTACATCATTCATTATACTGTACAACTATATTCTTAACAATCACTTAAATATATCCACTTACAATATACCCCATGCTTAACTACACTCACTATCATTCCATACTCATTAACCCCATACTTTGCAACTTTATACTCCACTATCACATTTCTACTAACTTATTCTCTACAACTACATATCTAATCATCATCAACTATTTTTTTACATTCATCTTCATCGCCATAATTTATGAATATACATTCCACAACCACACAACCCACTATCGACAATTTCACTACCGTACTCTACATTAATATCCACTATTATTTCATCATTTACAATATCATTCTCTCTTAATTTTTGCTCTATAATCACAAATTAATTACCACATCCCATACCATAATTCATCGTATGTTTTATACAATATCACTACCTCTACGTTCTGATATTCAATCATCACCACCTGTAAACCCTAAACCTACTTTTACTAATTTGACTAAATCTTACTTTATAACTACATACTCTACTACACTATACATCCTTATTACGATTTCACACAAACCTCGTCATTTTCAATTTTCCTTTTCACTTACTATTCCATTACTTTTCCTTCCTACAAACATCAATTTTGTCAATTATTTATCAACTTACAATAATATCACTTCATCTACCAACATAAATTCTATCACTACATATTTATTTCCACAACCTTATATTTAACATTTTTCTGCTAACAAAAAATCTTTAATGTGTCTACAATCACATACACTGCAAACTCAAACACTACAACCTCATACTCTACCAGCTATATGCTACTACCACTTAAACCACCATTACTAATTTTAATTTCATATCCTATAATACTATCCTTTACTACCTTTATAATACACTTCTCTACAACTTTTTACTCTTTAATATATTCTTTAACTTTACATCATATCCCTCATCATAATCTTTTTACGACTACTCACTCTACCATTAATCGATCTACCATCTTATATTTTATCATCTTCAACTTTATCACATATATTACCCCTTGTCAATTTTACTATCATTTGCTCTATAACTACACATTCTACTACCCTTTACACTTTCATTACCATTTTTACTACAAACCTCATCTTTTTATTTTCTTCACTTACTATACCCTTTTTCTTACTTCTAAACAAAATTATCACTACTCCACGACTATAGTATTCTTCACACAAAACGTTTTACTAACAAATACTCATTACGTATTTCAGTGTTTTACTCATTCTACAATACTTACTTTGTATATTATCACAAACCTCATCTTTATCAGAAAAGCTACTTACGATACCATCACATCCCCTACCGACATCAATTCTACCACCACATAATCATCTCGTATAATATTTACTCACACTTATTTGCTAAGAAGCATTTTTATAATAATTTTAAGCATTAATTCATTATAGAACATCTTCCTTAATAACCGGTTAAATACTCCTTCTTCTAATACTCTTCACTAAATCCCAATTTAATATTTATTTTACTTCACAATATTTTTACTTCTTTTACTTGTACTTATTTGCTACCTATCGATTAACAGTTTGCTCATGCTGTATACTTCATTTCATTTTTTTCATATTTTCAGCATTTATATCAACTTAATATATAATACACTTTAACCCTTTCGCGAGCCATTTATCTAAACTATACTATACAAATCTAAGCCCTTTATGAATTCACGGTACTGTTCTGGCATGTCTCATGAGACATGCGATCTACTGTGATTTGTTTGGATTTGCTGGTGCATACGATTGTACACATTTGACTTAACTTTTTATGGTGTTTGATTACATGATGATTACGTAATCGTACCGTATTTCATATATCTCAAAAGAAGGATATATATTTAGTTGAACTTAAGTAAAAGGGCGAAAAATCGCCCTTTTAGAGGAGTATTTCGTACCGTGTTTTAGAAACCATCTAAAAAGGCGATTTTTGCGCCCTTTCACCTCACAGCGAAAGGGTTAAAATAAATTCTTTAATTATTTTCTTGTACGTATTTGCTAAGTATCTATAAACAATTTCCGATATATTCTTTACTTCTTTTCAATATTTAACAATATTAGGGGGTCGAACATTGCAAAAGCAGTGCTCATCTTTTGGCTCTTTTCCCGCTCATAATTGCAATCATTTTTCGATGATATTTTTAATAAGCTGCCTCCGGAGGTAGCTTATTAATGCTTACGAAACTCGAATCAATCTTTCAACAGCATATGCTCGAAACGCGGAAGCAACGACCGATTATCTTCAGCAAAAACTAGAGAAGAAGAACGTCGCCAGTGGAATGAAAAGCAAGCAGATGCACAGCGAGCAAGCAGAGCGTCAAGCACAATGCAGGCAGGAACTTGTGCTGAAACTTCTCCGTCAAGGCAAATCGATCGATGATAT